>JAWZSU010000122.1:0-31952 GCA_038380795.1 Pyrocephalus nanus
CCCAATTTCCCCCATTCAAAACCCCCAATTTCCCCCATTCAAAACCCCCAATTTCCCCCATTCAAAACCCCAATTTCCCCTGTTTAAATCTCCCAATTCTCCCCTTTAAACCCCCAATTTCCCCCATTCAAAACCCCCAATTTCCCCCATTCAAAACCCCCAATTTCCCCCATTCAAAACCCCAATTTCCCCCATTCAAAACCCCCAATTTCCCCCATTCAAAACCCCCAATTTCCCCCATTCAAACCCCCAATTTCCCCCATTCAAAACCCCAATTTCCCCCATTCAAAACCCCAATTTCCCTGTTTAAATCTCCCAATTCTCCCCTTTAAACCCCCAATTTCCCCCATTCAAAACCCCCAATTTCCCCCATTCAAAACCCCAATTTCCCCCATTCAAAACCCCAATTTCCCCTGTTTTAAATCTCCCAATTCTCCCCTTTAAACCCCCAATTTCCCCCATTCAAAACCCCCAATTTCCCCCATTCAAAACCCCCAATTTCCCCCATTCAAACCCCCAATTTCCCCCATTCAAAACCCCCAATTTCCCCCCATTCAAAACCCCCAATTTCCCCCATTCAAACCCCCAATTTCCCCCATTCAAAACCCCCAATTTCCCCCATTCAAACCCCCAATTTCCCCCATTCAAAACCCCCAATTTCCCCCATTCAAAACCCCCAATTTCCCTTCTCACCACCCCCATTCCCCCCCACTCCCAGATCCTCCCTTCCCACCCTTTTTCCCTCTCCCAACCCTCGGGATTTGCCCCCCCAGAACCTTCTGAGCGGCGCCCGCCGCGCCTTCGACGCCTTCTTCGGGCACTACCCCTACTGCTACGGCTACTGGAAGAAATTCGCCGACATGGAGCGGAGGCTGGGCAGCACCAGAACGGCTGAGGAGGTGGGGATGGATCCTCTGGGGGAAAATTCCTTCTTTTTCATTGTTCTGGGGGGAAATTCCTCCTTTTTCCTTTTTCTGGGGGGTAAATCCGCTGCTTTCCTGGGTTTGGGGGTAAATGGAGCGGCGGCTGGGCAGCACCCGAACGGCTGAGGAGGTGGGGATTGAATTTATTGGGGGGAAATCCTCCTTTTTCCCTTTTTTTGGGGGTAAATCCCCTGTTTTCTTGGGTTTGGGGGGGTAAATCCCCTGTTTTCCTGGGTTTGGGGGGTAAATCCTCTTTTTTCCTGGGTTTGGGGGGTAAATCCCCTGTTTTCTTGGGTTTGGGGGGGTAAATCCCCTGTTTTCCTGGGTTTAGGGGGATAAATCCCCCCCTTTCCTGGGTTTGGGGGTAAATGGAGCGGCGCCTCGGCAGCACCCGAACGGCTGAGGAGGTGGGGATTGAATTTATTGGGGGAAATTCCCTTCTGGTCATCCTTCAGGGGGCAAATCCCCTTCTCTCTGGGAGGAAAATCCTCTTCCTTTCTCTCTTTTCAGTCCCTCTCTTTATCCATGGATTGGATTATGGATCTGCTGCATTCCCAACTCTCCCCACTCCCTTTTCCAGCCCCATTTTGGGCTCCATTTGGGGTGTCCCCCGTCCATACGGGGTCAGTGTCCCCCAGGTGACCCCACTGTGACCCCAGGTGTTGGAGCAGGGCCTGCAGTCCATCCCGTTATCCATGGATTTATGGATCCAGCACATCCATCCCGTTATCCATGGATTTATGGATCCATTCCATCTCGTTCCTGCAGTCCATCCCGTTATCCATGGATTTATGGATCCATTCCATCTCATTCCTGCAGTCCATCCCGTTATCCATGGATTTATGGATCCATTCCATCCCATTTTCCCAGGTTTTGGAGCGGGGCCTGCAGTCCATCCGTTATCCATGGATTTATGGATCCATTCCATCTCGTTCCTGCAGTCCATCCCGTTATCCATGGATTTATGGATCCATTCCATCTCGTTCCTGCAGTCCATCCCGTTATCCATGGATTTGTGGATCCATTCCCTGTTATTTTCCCAGGTTTTGGAGCGGGGCCTGCAGTCCATCCCGTTATCCATGGATTTATGGATCCATTACATCTCGTTCCTTCAATCCACGCTGGACATGGCCCTTCCGGAGTCGGTGCAGAAGGTCCGGGGGTGAGTCCTGGGGGGTCTCCCCTGGTTTCTCCCCCATTTCTCCCCCATTTCCCTCCCCCCTGACCCCCCGTGCCCCCCAGGGCGTTCGAGGCGGCGGTGGCGGCGGCAGGGATGGATTTCCGCTCGGACAAACTTTGGGAATTGTACGTGGAGTGGGAGCGGGAGCGGGGGGAGCTGCGGGCGGTGACGGCCATCTACGACCGCCTGCTGTCCATGCCCACCCAGCTCTACAGCCACCACTGGGACAGGTATTCCCAATTCCTGATGGGAATTCTACCTGGGAAACAGCCCTGGGACAGGAATTCCACCTGGGAAACATCCCTGGGGTGGGAAATTCCTGCTGGGAAACATCCCTGGGGTGGGGGGGATTCCATCTACGACCGCCTGCTGTCCATGCCCACCCAGCTCTACAGCCACCACTGGGACAGGTATTCCCAATTCCTGATGGGAATTCTACCTGGGAAACAGCCCTGGGACAGGAATTCCACCTGGGAAACATCCCTGGGGTGGGAAATTCCTGCTGGGAAACAGCCCTGGGGTGGGGGGGATTCCATCTACGACCGCCTGCTGTCCATGCCCACCCAGCTCTACAGCCACCACTGGGACAGGTATTCCCAATTCCTGATGGGAAACATTCCTGGAGGGCCGGGAATTCCACCTGGGAAACATCCCTGGGGTGGGAAATTCCCGATGGGAAACAGCCCTGGGACGGGGATTCACTCCTGGGAAAGAGCACGGAGAGGGAAATTCATGCCTGGAAAACGCTCCAGGAGGGGAAATTGGGGTTTTTCGGGGCAAAAATGGGCTTTGTTTTGGGTGGAAATGGGTGGATTTGGATGGAAATGGGGGGGTTTGGGTGGAAATGGGGAGGTTTGGGTGGAAATGGGTGGATTTGGATGGAAATGGGTGGATTTGGATGGAAATGGGGGGGTTTGGGTGGAAATGGGGAGGTTTGGATGGAAATGGGGGGGGTTGGGTGGAAATGGGGGGGTTTGGATGGAAATGGGTGGATTTGGATGGAAATGGGTGGATTTGGATGGAAATGGGGAGGTTTGGATGGAAATGGGTGGATTTGGATGGAAATGGGTGGATTTGGATGGAAATGGGTGGATTTGGATGGAAATGGGGGGGTTTGGATGGAAATGGGTGGATTTGGATGGAAATGGGGAGGTTTGGATGGAAATGGGTGGATTTGGATGGAAATGGGTGGATTTGGATGGAAATGGGTGGATTTGGATGGAAATGGGGAGGTTTGGATGGAAATGGGTGGATTTGGATGGAAATGGGTGGATTTGGATGGAAATGGGGAGGTTTGGATGGAAATGGGGAGGTTTGGATGGAAATGGGTGGATTTGGATGGAAATGGGTGGATTTGGATGGAAATGGGTGGATTTGGGTGGAAATGGGGGGGTTTGGATGGAAATGGGTGGATTTGGATGGAAATGGGGGGGTTTGGGTGGAAATGGGTGGATTTGGATGGAAATGGGGAGGTTTGGGTGGAAATGGGTGGATTTGGATGGAAATGGGGAGGTTTGGGTGGAAATGGGGAGGTTTGGATGGAAATGGGGAGGTTTGGATGGAAATGGGGAGGTTTGGGTGGAAATGGGGAGGTTTGGATGGAAATGGGGAGGTTTGGATGGAAATGGGGAGGTTTGGATGGAAATGGGTGGATTTGGATGGAAATGGGTGGATTTGGATGGAAATGGGTGGATTTGGATGGAAATGGGGAGGTTTGGATGGAAATGGGTGGATTTGGATGGAAATGGGTGGATTTGGATGGAAATGGGTGGATTTGGATGGAAATGGGTGGATTTGGATGGAAATGGGGGGGTTTGGGTGGAAATGGGGAGGTTTGGATGGAAATGGGGAGGTTTGGATTGGAAATGGGGAGGTTTGGGTGGAATGGGGAGGTTTGGGTGGAAATGGGGGGGTTTGGGTGGAAATGGGTGGATTTGGATGGAAATGGGTGGATTTGGATGGAAATGGGGGGGGTTTGGGTGGAAATGGGTGGATTTGGATGGAAATGGGGAGGTTTGGATGGAAATGGGTGGATTTGGATGGAAATGGGGAGGTTTGGATGGAATGGGGAGGTTTGGGTGGAAATGGGGGGGTTTGGGTGGAAATGGGTGGATTTGGATGGAAATGGGTGGATTTGGATGGAAATGGGGGGGGTTGGTGGAAATGGGTGGATTTGGATGGAAATGGGTGGATTTGGATGGAAATGGGGAGGTTTGGCTGTAAATGGGTTTTGTTTGGGATGGAATAGGGAGGTTTGGATGGAAATGGGGAGGTTTGGATGGAAATGGGGGGGGGTTGGCTGTAAATGGGCTTTGTTTTGGGTGAAAATGGTGGGGTTTTGGCTGTAAATGGGCAGATTTGGCTGTAAAGGGGCAGATTTGGCTGTAAATGGGTAGATTTTTGGCTGATAACAGCAGGAAAGGGGCAGGGGATGTTTTTTAGGGGGGAAAGAGGCAGGGGATTTTTTTGGGGGACAAAGAGGCAGGAGATGTTTTTTAGGGGGCAAAGGGTGTTTTTTTGGGGGGACAAAGGGGCAGGAGATTTTTTTTAGGAGACAAAGGGGCAGGGGGTGTTATTTTGGGGGGAAAGGGGTAGGGGATGTTTTTTAGGGGGCAAAGAGTGTTTTTTAGGGGGGGAAAAGGAGCAGGGGATGTTTTTTAGGGGGGGAAAGGGCAGGGGTGTTTTTTAGGGGGGGAAAGGGCAGGGGGTGTTTTTTAGGGGGGGAAAGGGCAGGGGGTGTTTTTTAGGGGGGGAAAGGGCAGGGGGTGTTTTTTAGGGGGGAAAAGGAGCAGGGGATGTTTTTTAGGGGGGGAAAGGGCAGGGGGTGTTTTTTAGGGGGGGAAAGGGCAGGGGGTGTTTTTTAGGGGGGGAAAGGGCAGGGGGTGTTTTTTTGGAGGGGAAGGGGCAGGAGATGTTTTTTTGGGACAAAAGGGGCAGGGGGTGTTTTTTTTGGGGGGACAAAGAGGCAGGGGATGTTTTTTAGGGGGCAAAGGGGCAGGGGATGTTTTTTGGGGGGCAAAGGGTGTTTTTTGGGGGGGTAAAGAGGCAGGGGATGTTTATTTTTTGGGGACAAAGAGCCAGGGGGTGTTTTTTAGGGGGGAAAAGGGGCAGGGGGTGTTTTTTTGGGGGGACAAAGAGCCAGGGAATGTTTTTTTTGGGACAAAAGGGGCAGGGGATGTTTTTTAGGGGAGGAAAGGGGCAGGGGGTGTTTTTTGGGGGGGACAAAGAGCCAGGGATGTTTTTTAGGGGACAAAGGGTGTTTTTTTGGGACAAAGGGGCAGGGGATGTTTTTTAGGGGAAAAGAGGCAGGGGGTGTTTTTTAGGAGGAAAGGAGCAGGGGATGTTTATTTTGGGGGGGAAAAGGGACAAGGGGTGTTTTTTTGGGGGGGCAAAAGGGCAGGAGATTTTTTTTTAGGAGACAAAAGGGCAGGGGATTTTTTTTAGGGAGGGAAAGAGGCAGGGGGTGTTTTTTAGGGGGACAAAGATGCAGGGGGTGTTTTTTAGGGGGATTAAATCACAACTGCACCCTTTGGCCGCCCCTGGAATTTTGGGATCCCCCTTTTTTTTCTCCCCCCCCCAAAAAGGTTCAAGGAGCACGTCCTGCACAACCCCCCCAGGGCCATCCTGTCCCCAGAGGAGCTGCTGTGGGTGCAGTCCAAGCTGGCCACAGAGACCCCCCCGAAGCCCCCCGAGCCCGAGGGCACCGAGGGACCCCCGGGGGAGGAGCCCCCACCCTCCATGGACGGCAAAGGGGGGGCTGGGGGGGCTCAGGTACCACTTTGGGGGGTTTGGGGGGGTTTGGGGGGGCTCAGGTACCACTTTGGGGGGGTTGGGGGGGCTCAGGTACCCCCTGAGGGGGTTTGGGGGGGCTCAGGTACGCCTTTGGGGGGGGTTTGGGGGGGCTCAGGGGGGCTCAGGTACCCCTTTGGGGGGCTCAGGTACCCCCTGGGGGGGTTTGGGGGGCTCAGGGACCCTTGGGGGGGCTCAGGGACCCCTTTGGGGGGGCTCAGGGACCCCTTTGGGGGGGCTCAGGTACCCCGGGGGGGGTTTGGGGGGGCTCAGGTACCCCCTGGGGGGGGATGGGGGGGCTCAGGGACCCCCTTGGGGGGGTTTGGGGGGGCTCAGGGGGGCTCAGGGACCCCCTGGGGGAGTTGGGGGGGCTCAGGGGGGGCTCAGGTACCCCCTGGGGGGGTTTGGGGGGGCTCAGGGACCCCCTGGGGGGGGTTGGGGTGGGAAAATCCCCCTTTTTAAACATTTTAGGGGGGTTGGGGTGGGTAAATCCCCCTTTTCCTCATTTTAGGAGAGGTATTTTGGGCATAAATCTTCCCTTTTTTTAGTTTTTTTGGGGTGGGTAAATCCCCCATTTTCTTTTGGGGTGGGTAAATCCCCCTTTTTTCCCCATTTCGGATTTTTTTGCGGTGGGTAACTCCCCTTTTTCCCCATTTATTTTTTTTTGGGATGGGTAACTCCCCTTTTTCCCCATTTCAGATTTTTTGGGATGGGTAACACCCCTTTTTCCCCCATTTCGGGGTTTTTTTGGGGTGGGTAACTCCTCTTTTTCCCTATTTTAGGGTTTTTTGGGATGGGTAAATCCCCTTTTTCCCCATTTTAGGGTTTTTTGCGGTTGGTAAATCCCCTTTTTCCCCATTTAATTTTTTTTAGGATGGGTAACTCCCCCTTTTCCCCCATTTAATTTTTTTTTAGGGTGGGTAACTCCCCTTTTCCCCCCATTTTTTGGGTTTTTTGGGTGCCCCCCTTGTTCCTGGGGGGTCTCTCCCCGTGTCCCCCCCTCTCCCAATCCCATTCCTGCCCTTCCAGGAGGAGCTGGAGCAGGAGAAGATCCGGGAGCTCGTCATTTCCATGAGGCAGCAAATCCACGCCCAGAACGAGGCCGAGGTCGGAAAGCGCTGGAACTTCGAGGATGGGGTGGGTAGAGCTGGGATTGACCCCCCTGAGGGGGAAAAGGGGGGTTAAATCCACCCCAAAATCCCATCTAAGGGGGAGAATTTGGGTTAAATCCCCCCAAAATTCCATCTAAGGGGGAGAATTTGGGTTAAATCCCCCCAAAATCCCATCTGGAATGGGGTAGAGCTGGGATTGATCCCCCTGGGGGGAGAATTTGGCTTAAATTCCCCCAAAATCCCATCTGGAATGGGGTAGAGCTGGGATTGATCCCCCTGGGGGGAGAATTTGGCTTAAATTCCCCCAAAATCCCATCTGGAATGGGGTAGAGCTGGGATTGACCCCCCTGGGGGGAGAATTTGGGTTAAATCCACCCAAAATCCCATCTGGGAGAGGGTAGAGCTGGGATTGACCCCCCTGGGGGGGAAAATTTGGGTTAAATTCCCCCAAAATCCCATCTGGGAGAGGGTAGAGCTGGATTGACCCCCCTGGGGGGAGAATTTGGGTTAAATCCCCCCAAAATCCCATCTGGATTGGGGTAGAGCTGGGATTGACCCCCCTGGGGGGAGAATTTGGGTTAAATCCCCCCAAAATCCCATCTGGAATGGGGTAGAGCTGGGATTGACCCCCCTGGGGGGAGAATTTGGGTTAAATCCCCCCAAAATCCCATCTGGATTGGGGTAGAGCTGGGATTGACCCCCCTGGGGGGGAGAATTTGGGTTAAATCCCCCCAAAATCCCATTTAGGATGGGGTAAATCTGGGCTTGACTATTCTGGAGAGTAAAACTGGGCTTAATTCCCCTCCCCCTGCAGATCAAGCACCCCTAATTTGGGATTGTGACCCCTCAAACCCCTCCTGACCCCCCAAACCCCCCCAAATTTACCTCTCCCCCCAGATCAAGCGTCCCTATTTCCACGTGAAGCCGCTGGAGCAGAGACAGCTGCCTTGTTTGGGATTGTGACCTCCCAAATTTCCCCCTGACCCCCCAAACCCCCTGTTTGACCCCCCTGACCCCCAATCCCACAGATCAAGCGTCCCTATTTCCACGTGAAGCCCCTGGAGCGGGCTCAGCTGCGGAACTGGCGCGAGTACCCGGACTGTTTGGGATATTTGGGATATTTGGGATTGTGACCCCCCTAATTTGGGATTTTGACCCCCCAACCCCCCCCTAATTTGGGATTTTGACCCCCCTGACCCCCAGTCCCACAGATCAAGCGTCCCTATTTCCACGTGAAGCCCCTGGAGCGGGCTCAGCTGCGGAACTGGCGGGAGTACCCGGACTGTTTGGGATATTTGGGATATTTGGGATTGTGACCCCCCCAAATGTCCCCCCTGACCCCCCAAACCCCCTGTTTGACCCCCCAAATGTCCCCCCTGGCAGATCAAGCGTCCCTATTTCCACGTGAAGCCGCTGGAGCGGGCTCAGCTGCGGAACTGGCGCGAGTACCTGGATTTCGAGGTGGCCTCGGGGAACCACGAGCGGACGATCGTTCTGTTCGAGCGCTGCGTCATCGCCTGCGCCCTCTACGAGGAGTTCTGGATCAAGGTGCCCCCGAATCCTGCCATTCCCCCCTTTTTCCCCATTTTTCCTGCTTTTTTTCCCATTTTTCCTGCTTTTTTTACCATTTTTCCTGCTTTTTTTCCCCATTTTTCCTAATTTTTACCCCATTTTTCCTGCTTTTTTTACCCATTTTTCCTGATTATTTTACCCCATTTTCCGCCCATTTTTTTCTCTTCCCCCTCCCATTTTTTTCCCATTTTTCCTTCTTTTTTCTTCCATTCGTTCCTTCTTTTTCCCTCCTTTTTTCCTGTGCCCTCTTTTCTCCTCCCCCAATTTTTCACCCTTTTTTCCCCATTTCTCTCTCTTTTTTTCGCACTTTTCCTCCCTTTTTTCCCCCCTTTTCTCTCCCCTTTTTCCCCTATTTTTTTCCTATTTTTCCTCTTTTTTTCCTATTTTTCCTCCTTTTTCTCTCTCTCCTTTCCCCATTTCCCCCCCATTTCCCCCTCATTTTCCCCCCATTTTCCCTCATTTCTCCCCCCCATTTTCCCCCCATTTCCCCCTCATTTTTTCCCATTTTCCCTCATTCCCCCCATTTTCCCCCCATTCCCCCAATTTTCCCCCCATTTTCCCCTCATTTTCTCCCCCTTTTTTCCCTCATTTTCCTGTCATTTCCCCCCATTTTTTCTTCATTTTTCCCTCATTTTCCCCCCATTTTTTTCCCTCATTTTCCCCCCATTTTTTCCCCATTTCCCCCCATTTTTTCTCCATTTCCCCTCATTTCCCCCCCATTTCTCCCCCCATTTCCCCCCCATTTCCCCCCCATTTCTCCCCCATTCCCCCCCTTTTTTCCCCATTTCCCCCCCCATTTTCCCCCCATTTTTCCCCATTTTCCCCCCTCATTTCCCCCCCATTTTCCCCCCAATTTCCCCCCCATCTCCCCCCAATTCCCGCCCATTTCCCCCCATTTTTCCCCCATTCCCCCCCATTCCCCCCCATTTTCCCCATTTCCCCCCATTTCTCCCCCCCCATTTCCCCCCCATTTTCCCCCCATTTTCCCCCCATTTTCCCCCCCATTTCCCCCCATTTCCCCCCATTTCCCCCCAATTTCCCCCCAATTCCCCCCCAATTTCTGTGTTTGTGCCCAGTACACTCGTTATTTGGAGTCCCGGACGGTGCCCGGCGCCCGCAGCGTCTTCCAGAGAGCCTGCGGGTTCCACCTGCCCCGCAAACCCAACATCCACCTGCTCTGGGCGGCCTTCGAGGAGAAACAAGGTCAGGGGGGCCCCAAAAAATACCAGGGGAGAGCCAAAATATGGGATTGGACCCCAAAATATGGGATTGAACCCCAAAATATGGGATTGAACCCCAAAAAATACCAGGGGAGACCCAAAATATGGGAAAAGCCCAGGGGAGACCCAAAATATGGGATTGAACCCCAAAAAATCCCAGGGGGGCCCCAAAATTGGGGAAAATCCCAGGGGGGCCCCAAAATATGGGATTGAACCCCACAAAATCCTAGGGGAGCCCCAAAATACGGGGAAAGCCCAGGGGGAGCCCCAAAATATGGGAAAAGCCATGGGGAGACCTGAAATATGGGAAAAGCCCAGGGGAGACCCAAAATATGGGATTGAACCCCAAAACATTCCAGGGGGAGCCTCGAAATCTGGGACTGGGCCCCAAAACATTCCAGGGGGAGCCCCAAAATCCGGGATTGGACCCAACAAACCTTGGGGGGAGCCCTGAAATCCAGGATGGAGCCCCAAAATCTGGGACTGGGCCACAAAATATTCCAGAGGGAGCCCTGAAATCCGGGACTGGGCCCCAAATTCCAGGGGGAGCCCCAAAATCTGGGATTGGGCCCCAGAAAATCCCAAGATGGGGCTGAAAATCCAGGATTGAGCCCCACAATTCTACGGGGTTTTGAGGCCATGGTGCCCTGAGCCTGGGGACCCCATAACCCCTTTAGGGACCCCATAACCTCATCATTTACCCATAACCGCATTATTTACTCCATACCCCCATAATTTACCCCATAACCCCATTATTTACCCTATAACCCCTTTAGGGACCCCATAACCCCATAATTTACCCCATAACTCTGTAGGTAACGTGGAGGAGGCTCGGCGCATCCTCCGTGGGTTCGAGGCCGCGGTTCCCGGCCTGGCCATGGTGCGGCTGTGCCGGGTGAACCTGGAGACCCCAATACCCCATAATTTACCCCAATAACCCCATAATTTACCCCATAACCCCATAATTTACCCCGTAGGTAACGTGGAGGAGGCTCGGCGCATCCTCCGTGGGTTCGAGGCCGCGGTTCCCGGCCTGGCCATGGTGCGGCTGTGCCGGGTGAACCTGGAGACCCCAATACCCCATAATTTACCCCAATAACCCCATAATTTACCCCATAACTCTGTAGGTAACGTGGAGGAGGCTCGGCGCATCCTCCGTGGTTTCGAGGCCGCGGTGCCCGGCCTGGCCATGGTGCCCTGAGCCTGGGGACCCCATAACCCCTTTAGGGACCCCAATACCCCAATACCCCAATAACCCCATTATTTACCCCAATAACCCAATACCCCATAATTTACCCCGTAGGTAACGTGGAGGAGGCTCGGCGCATCCTGCGGGGTTTCGAGGCCGCCGTGCCCGGCCTGGCCATGGTGCCCTGAGCCTGGGGACCCCATAACCCCAATACCCCATAATTTACCCCATAATTTACCCCATAACCCCATAATTTACCCCGTAGGTAACGTGGAGGAGGCTCGGCGCATCCTCCGGGGTTTCGAGGCCGCCGTGCCCGGCCTGGCCATGGTGCCCTGAGCCTGGGGACCCCATAACCCCAATACCCCATAATTTACCCCATAATTTACCCCATAACCCCATAATTTACCCCGTAGGTAACGTGGAGGAGGCTCGGCGCATCCTCCGGGGTTTCGAGGCCGCGGTGCCCGGCCTGGCCATGGTGCCCTGAGCCTGGGGACCCCATAACCCCTTTAGGGACCCCAATACCCCAATACCCCATAATTTACCCCATAATTTACCCCATAACCCCATAATTTACCCCGTAGGTAACGTGGAGGAGGCTCGGCGCATCCTGCGGGGTTTCGAGGCCGCGGTGCCCGGCCTGGCCATGGTGCCCTGAGCCTGGGGACCCCATAACCCCAATACCCCATAATTTACCCCATAATTTACCCCATAACCCCATAATTTACCCCATAACCCCATAATTTACCCCGTAGGTAACGTGGAGGAGGCTCGGCGCATCCTGCGGGGTTTCGAGGCCGCCGTTCCCGGCCTGGCCATGGTGCCCTGAGCCTGGGGACCCCATAACCCCAATACCCCATAATTTACCCCATAATTTACCCCGTAGGTAACGTGGAGGAGGCTCGGCGCATCCTCCGCGGGTTCGAGGCCGCGGTGCCCGGCCTGGCCATGGTGCCCTGAGCCTGGGGACCCCAATACCCCAATACCCCATAATTTACCCCAATACCCCATAATTTACCCCATAATTTAACCCATAACCCCATAATTTACCCCGTAGGTAACGTGGAGGAGGCTCGGCGCATCCTGCGGGGTTTCGAGGCCGCGGTGCCCGGCCTGGCCATGGTGCCCTGAGCCTGGGGACCCCATAACCCCAATACCCCATAATTTACCCCATAATTTACCCCATAACCCCATAATTTACCCCATAACCCCATAATTTACCCCGTAGGTAACGTGGAGGAGGCTCGGCGCATCCTCCGGGGTTTCGAGGCCGCCGTGCCCGGCCTGGCCATGGTGCGGCTGCGCCGGGTGAGCCTGGAGCGCCGGCACGGCCGGGTGGCCGAGGCGGAGGAGCTGCTGCTCGAGGCCATGAGGGCCAACGAGGGGCTCCCCCTGGGCTCCTTCTACGCCGTCAAACTGGCCCGGCAGGCCTGCAAGGTGCAGAAAAACCTGGGCAAGGCTCGCCAGGTGCTGCAGGACGCCCTGGACAGGGACCCGGTGAGGGGGGACAGGGGGGGATTTGGGGTTGGGGGGCTCAGGGAACACCTCAGGGGGTTTGGGGTGGGTGCAGAAAAACCTGGGCAAGGCTCGCCAGGTGCTGCAGGATGCCCTGGACAGGGACCCGGTGAGGGGGATTTGGGGTTGGGGGGCTCAGGGAACACTTGGGGGGCTGGGAAGGGGGTAATTCCTTGTTATCCTGGGGTTAGGGGGGTTTGGGGTGGGTGCAGAAAAACCTGGGCAAGGCTCGCCAGGTGCTGCAGGATGCCCTGGACAGGGACCCGGTGAGGGGGGGACAGGGGGGGATTTGGGGTTGGGGGGCTCAGGTAATTTTAGGGAGGGGTGGGAGGGAGTAAATCCCCATTTTTTCCCACAGTTTAGGGGGGTTGGTGTGGATGAATTCCCCCCTTTTTAAATGTTTTAGAGGGGTTTGGTGTGGGTGAATCCCACATTTTTTAGCTTTTTAGGGGAGTTCGTGTGGGTGAACCCCCCTTTTTAAGCGTTTTAGAGGGGTTTGGGGTGGGTGAATCCCCCTTTTTCCCCAGTTTAGGGGGGTTGGTGTGGATGAATTCCCCCCTTTTTAAGCGTTTTAGAGGGGTTTGGGGTGGGTGAATCCCCCTTTTCCCATTTTAGGGGGGTTTGGGGTGGGTGAATCCCCCTTTTTAAGCATTTTAGGGGGGTTTGGGGTGGGTGAATCCCCCTTTTTAAGCATTTTAGGGGGGGTTTGGGGTGGGTGAATCCCCCTTTTTCCCCATTTTCAGGGAGGTTTTTAGGGGGTTAAACGTTCCTTCCTTAGGGTTTTTTGGGGTGGGTGAATCCCCCTTTTTTCCCCATTTTAGGGGGGTTTGGGGTGGGTGAATCCCCCCTTTTTAAACATTTTAGGGGGGGTTTGGGGTGGGTGCAGAAAAACCTGGGCAAGGCTCGGAAGGTGCTGCAGGACGCCCTGGACAGGGACCCGGTGAGGGGGGACAGGGGGGGATTTGGGGTTGGGGGGCTCAGGTAATTTTAGGGGGGTGGGGTGGGTGAATCCCCCCTTTTTAAGCGTTTTAGGGGGTTTTGGGGTGGGTAAATCCCCCTTTTAAGAGAGGTTTTCTGGGGGTTCAATCTTCCCTTTTTTAGTGTTTTTTTTTGGCGGGTAAATCCCCCTTTTTCCCCATTATAGGGTTTTTTTGGGTGAGTGAATCCCCCCTTTTTCCCCAGTTTAGGGGGGTTTGGGGTGGATGAATCCCCATTTTTCCCCATTTCAGGGGGGTTTGGGGATTGGGGGGCTCAGGGAACACTTGGGGGGGTGGGAGGGGGTAATTTGATGTTATCGCAATTTTAGGGGGGTTTTGGTGGGTGAATGCCCCCTTTTTAAGCGTTTTAGAGGGGTTTGGGGTGGGTGAATCCCCCTTTTTTCCATTTTAGGGGGCACCCACAAACCCCTTTGGCTGCCCCCCAAAATTCCCCCCTGCAGGACCCCCCAAACCCCTTCTGGTACCCCCCAAACCCCCTCTAGGACCCCCCAAACCCCCTGCAGGACCCCCCAAACCCCCTCTAGAACCCCCCAACCCCCTGCAGGAATCCCCAAACCCCTTCTGGTGCCCCCCAAACCCCCTGCAGGACCCCCCAAACCCCCTCTAGAACCCCCAAACCCCCTCTAGGGCCCCCCAAACCCCCTCTAGAACCCCCCAAACCCCCTCTAGGACCCCCCAAACCCCCTCTAGGACCCCCCAAACCCCTGCAGGACCCCCCAACTGTGCCCCCCAGGACAATGCCCGGCTCCACGCCAACCCGCTGGGGACCACCCTAAACCCCTTCTGGTGCCCCCCAAACCCCTTCAGGACCCCCCAAACCCCATTAAAGACACCCCAAACCCTTTCTAGTGCCCCCCAAACCCCCTCTAGAACCCCCCAAACCCCCTCTAGTACCCCCCAAACCCCTTCTGGTACCCCCCAAACCCCCTGCAGGACCCCCCAACCCCCCTGCAGGACCCTTCAGGACCCCCCAAACCCCATGGAGGACCCCCCAAACCCCCTCTAGAACCCCCCAAACCCCATTAAAGACACCCCAACCCCCTCTAGAACCCCCCAAACTCCTTCTGGTGCCCCCCAACCCCCTGCAGGACCCCCCAAATGTGCCCCCCAGGACAATGCCCGGCTCCATGCCAACCTGCTGGAGATGGAGTTCGGGGCCGACGTGGGGCAGAACGAGGGCAACACCCTGAGCTGCTTCGAGCGCGCCCTGCGCAGCCCCCTCCCCGACGACGCCAAGCTGCTCTTCTCGCAGCGCCGCGTCGAGTTCCTCGAGGACTTCGGCTCCAGCATCCACAGGTTTGGGGGGAAAAAACAGAAATGGGGTTAAAACCACAAAAAACGGGGAAAAACCAAAAAATTTGGGGTTAAAACCACCAAAAATGGGGTTAAAAACCCCCAGCGCCGCGTCGAGTTCCTCGAGGACTTCGGCTCCAGCATACACAGGTTTGGGGGAAAAAACAAAAAATGGGGTTAAAAACAGCGAAAATGGGAAAAAAAACAAAAAATTGGGGTTAAACACAGCGAAAATGGGGTTAAAACCACAAAAAACGGGGTTAAAACCACAAAGAACAGGGAAAACACCCAAAAAATGGGGTTAAACACAGCGAAAATGGGGTTAAAAACCCCCAGCGCCGCGTCGAGTTCCTCGAGGACTTCGGCTCCAGCATCCACAGGTTTGGGGGGAAAAAACAGAAATGGGGTTAAAAACACAAAAAAACGGGGAAAAAACAAAAAATTGGGGTTAAACACAGCGAAAATGGGGTTAAAAACTCCCAGCGCCGCGTCGAGTTCCTCGAGGACTTCGGCTCCAGCATCCACAGGTTTGGGGGAAAAAACAAAAAATGGGGTTAAAAACACAAAAAACGGGGAAAACCCAAAAAATTTGGGGTTAAAACCACCAAAAATGGGGTTAAAAACCCCCAGCGCCGCGTCGAGTTCCTCGAGGACTTCGGCTCCAGCATACACAGGTTTGGGGGAAAAAACAGAAATGGGGTTAAAAACAGCGAAAATGGGAAAAAAACCACAAAAAATTGGGGTTAAACACAGCGAAAATGGGGTTAAAACCACAAAAAACGGGGTTAAAACCACAAAAAACAGGGAAAACACCCAAAAAATGGGGTTAAACACAGCGAAAATGGGGTTAAAAACCCCCAGCGCCGCGTCGAGTTCCTCGAGGACTTCGGCTCCAGCATACACAGGTTTGGGGGAAAAACAGCAAAAATGGGGTTAAAACCACAAAAAACGGGGTTAAAACCACAAAGAACAGGGAAAACACCCAAAAAATGGGGTTAAACACAGCGAAAATGGGGTTAAAAACCCCCAGCGCCGCGTCGAGTTCCTCGAGGACTTCGGCTCCAGCATACACAGCTGGGGGGGGAACACCACAGAAATGGGGTTAAAAACAGCGAAAATGGGGAAAACACCCAAAAAATGGGGTTAAAATCACCAAAAAAGGGGTTAAAAACACCGAATATGGGGTTAACCCAAAAATGGGGTTAAAAACACAAAAAAAATGGGGTTAAAAACACCCAAAACGGGATTAAAACCACCAAAAATGGGGTTAAAACCACCAAAAATGGGGTTAAACCCCACAAAAAACGACATTAAAAAAAACACCAAAAATGGGAGAAAAAAAAACAAAAAAAAGGGGGGGGCAAAGATGCCCAAAACTGATGAGGGTGGGGAGGGGACACAACCCAGGAGGGGCAGGGTGGGGGTCTCACCTGTGCCCCCCTCCCCTCCCTCCCTCCCAGCCTGCTCAAAGCCTACGACGAGCACCAGAAAATCCTCAAAGCCCACGCGGCGCGGAAGAGACCCCCCGAGAACGGGTGAGAGACCCCCTGGGACCCCCCCCAATCCCAATTTCCCCTCCTCATTTTGTCCCCATTTCCCCCCCCTTTATCCCAATTTTCCCCTTTTTCCCCCCTTTATCCCAATTTTCCCCTTCCCCCCCTTTTAACCCAATTTTCCCCTTTTTCCCCCCTTTTACCCCACTTCCCCCCCTTTAATCCCAATTTCCCCCCCTTTACCCCAACTTCCCTTTTATCCCAATTTCTCTTTTATCCCCATTTCCCCCCCCTTAATCCCAATTCCCCCCCTTTTGCCCAAATTTCCCCCTCATTTTATCTCAATTTTCCCCTTTTCCCCCCTTTTACCCCAATTTCCCCTCCTTTTTATCCCAATTTTCCCCTTTCCCCCCCTTTTATCCCACTTTTCCCTTTTACCCCAATTTTCCCCTTTTCCCCCCTTTTACCCCAATTTCCTCCTCCTTTTATCCCAATTTTCCCCTTTTCTCCCCTTTTATCCCAATTTTCCCCTTTTTCCCCCAACTTCCTCCCTTTTCCCCCAATTTCCCCCCCTTTTATCCCAATTTTCCCCTTTTTCCCCCAACTTCCTCCCTTTTCCCCCAATTTCCCCCCCTTTTATCCCAATTTTCCCTTTTCCCCCCTTTTACCCCAATTTCCTCCTTTTATCCCAATTTTCCCCTTTCCCTCTTTTACCCCAATTTTCCCCTTTTACCCCAATTTTCCCCTTTCCCCCCCCTTTTCCCCCCATTTTACCCCAATTCCCCCTCCTTTTACCCCAATTTCCCCTCATTTTACCCCAATTTCCCCCCGTTTTATCCCAATTCCCCCCCCTTTTACCCCAATTTTCCCCTTTCTCCCCCCTTTTTCCCCATTTTACCCCAATTTTCCCCTTTTACCCCAATTTTCCCCTTTCCCCCCCTTTTCCCCCCATTTTACCCCAATTCCCCCTCCTTTTACCCCAATTTCCCCTCATTTTACCCCAATTTCCCCCCGTTTTATCCCAATTTCCCCCCCTTTTATCCCAATTTTCCCCTTTTTCCCCCCTTTTTCCCCATTTTACCCCAATTTCCCCCTAATTTTACCCAAATTTTCCCCTTTTTCCCTCCTCTTACACAAATTTTCCCCTTTTACCCCAATTTCCCCCTTTTTCCCCCAATTTCCCCCAGCTCGGAGGAACCCGAGGACAAACGGCTCCGTCCCGACGACCCCTCGGGGCTTTTGGGCCCCCTGGGCTTTTCTGGGGGAGGGGGAGACCCCAACCCCTCCTACAATTACTGGTACCAGGTCAGTGTTTTGGGGGGTTTTGGGGGGTTTTGGGGGGATTTGGGGGACCCAGGGGGGGATCCCCTGCTGACCCCTCCCCTCCTTTTCCCCTCTCCCCAAAATTCCAGCAGGGATACGGAACCTACGGATACCAAAACAACCCCTGGAGCTACGGCCACTACTACGGGCAGAGCTGAGGGGAGGGGGCTCCCCTGACCCCCCCAGACCCCCCTGACCCCCCCAAAGCCCCCAGAGCCTCCCAGGACCCCCCCAGAGCCCCCCAGCCCGGCCTGGGGGGCAGGGGGGGCTGTAAATAAAGGAGAGGTTTTTGGGGAGACACCGGGGGTCTTTATTGGGGGCTGGGGGGGGGGCTTGGAGGGGGGCGTGTTGATTTTTTGGGGTTGGGGGGAGGGGGGGCACGGTCCATGTGTGTTTTTGGGGTCCTTCCCCCGCACTCTGGGGGTCTCTGGAGCATCTTTGGAGCAGATCCCGCTGGATTTTGGGGTCCCCCAGCAGATCCCGGTGGATTTTGGGGCCTCCCAGCAGGTTTAAGGTGGATTTTGGGGTCTCTGGAGCCCCCCTGGAGCAGATCCCACTGGATTTTGGGGTCCCCCAGCCCAGGGGGGGGTCTCTGGAGTCTCCTTGGAGCAGATCCCGATGGATTTCAGTGGATCCACAGCAGGTTCCAGGTGGATTTTGGGGTCTCAGGATCCCCCCTGGAGCAGATCCCGCTGGATTTTGGGGTCAACTCCTGGTTTGGGGTTTCAGGATCCCCCCTGGAGCAGATCCCGGTGGATTTTGGGGTCCCCCAGCTCAGGGGGGGTCTCAGGAGCCCCCCTGGAGCAGATCCCGCTGGATTTTGGGGTCACCCCCCCTGGTTTGGGGTCTCAGAAGCCCCTCTGGAGCAGATCCCGGTGGATTTGGGGGTCCCAGCAGATCCCGGTGGATTTTGGTGTGTCCCCAGCAGATCCCGGTGGATTTGGGGGTCCCCCCGGTGGATTTTGGGGTCCCCCAGCGCTGGGGGGGTCTCAGAAGCCCCCCTGGAGCAGATCCCGGTGGATTTTGGGGTCTCAGGAGCCCCCCTGGAGCAGATCCCGGTGGATTTTGGGGTCTCAGAAGCCCCCCTGGAGCAGATCCCGGTGGATTTTGGGGTCTCAGAAGCCCCCCTGGAGCAGATCCCGGTGGATTTTGGGGTCTCAGGAGCCCCCCTGGAGCAGATCCCGGTGGATTTTGGGGTCTCAGAAGCCCCCCTGGAGCAGATCCCGGTGGATTTTGGGGTCTCAGAAGCCCCCCTGGAGCAGATCCCGGTGGATTTCAGTGGATCCCCCACAGATCCCGGTGGATTTTGGGGTTCCCCAGCAGGTTCCCGGTGGATTTTGGGGTCCCCCCGGTGGATTTTGGGGTCCCCCAGCCCGGGGGGGGTCTCAGAAGCCCCCCTGGAGCAGATCCCGCTGGATTTGGGGGTTTCTCCAGCAGGTTCCAGGTGGATTTTGGGGTCCCAGCAGATCCCGGTGGATTTGGGGGTCCCCCCGGTGGATTTTGGGGTCCCCCAGCCCGGGGGGGGTCTCAGAAGCCCCTCTGGAGCAGCCAGGCCCTCAGCTGAGCCCCCCAGTGCCCCTTGAGCCGGAGGGTCCCGCTGACCTCGTTCACCTGGACCTGCAGCTCCGGGACCCCCAGGAACGCCCGCAGGTCCCGCTCCAGGGCCTGGGGGGACATCAGGGGGTCAGGGAACCCCAAAAAACACCCCAAAACCACCCTGGGACCCCCCAAAACACCCCTGGGACCCCCAAAACCACCCTGGGACCCCCAGGAACGCCCGCAGGTCCCGCTCCAGGGCCTGGGGGGACATGGGGGGGTCAGGGACACCCTTGGGACCCCCAAAAACACCCCAAAACCACCCTGGGACCCCCAAAACACCCCTGGGACCCCCAGGAACGCCCGCAGGTCCCGCTCCAGGGCCTGGGGGGACATGGGGGGGGTCAGGGACACCCTTGGGACCCCCAAAAACACCCCAAAACCACCCTGGGACCCCCAAAACACCCCTGGGACCCCCAGGAACGCCCGCAGGTCCCGCTCCAGGGCCTGGGGGGACATGAGGGGGTCAGGGGACCCCCCAAAACCATCCTGGGACCCCCCAAAACACCCCAAAACCACCGTGGGACCCCCCAAAACACCCCTGGGACCCCCCATAATCACTCCAGGACCCCCAAAACTCCCTTCTTGGGGACCCCCCATGACCCAAACCCCCCAAACTCACCCAGAGGTCCCCACTGAGCCCCCTCAGGGTGGAGACCCCCCCATGACCCCCCTGACCCCCCCAGACCTCCCCAGACCCCCCAAACCCACCCAGAACCCCCCCAAACCCCCCTAGCTCACCCAGAACCCCCAAACTCACCCAGAGGTCCCCTGACCCCCCCAGACCCCCCAAACTCACCCAGAGGTCCCCGCTGAGCCCCCTCAGGGTGGTCTCTCTCCTGTTCCCCTTCCTCACCCCCCCAAGCCCCCCCAAACTCACCCAGAGATCCCCTGAGGGTGGTGACCCCCCCATGACCCCCCATGACCCCCCCAGACCCCCCAGACCCCCCAAACTCACCCAGAGGTCCCCGCTGAGCCCCCTCAGGGTGGTCTCTCTCCTGTTCCCCTTCCTCACCCCCACGTACACCGGCACGTTGTGGTACCGGGAACGGCGCACGAAGTACGGGACCCCCGGGGGGGGACCTGGGGGGGGGGATAAAAATGGGGAGTGAGACCCTCTAAAGGGGAAAAAAACACCCTGGGGGGGATTGACACCCCCAGGGGGAAAAAAACCCACCCAAAAGAAAGGATTGACATCCCCAGGGGAAATAAAACCCCCCCTAAAGGGGGGTAAAACCCACCCAAAAGAGGGGCTGGACACCCCCAGAGAGAAAAAAAACACCCAAAAGAGAGTATTGACACCCCCAAGGGGATAAAACCCACCCAAAAGAGAGGATTGACACCCCCAGATGGAAAAAAACCACCCTAAGGGGGGATTGACACCCCCAGAGGGAAAAAAAAACACCCAAAAGAGGGTATTGACATCCCCAGGGGAATAAAACCCACCCAAAACAAAGGATTGACACCCCCAGGGGAAATAAAACCCGCCCTAAAGGGAGGTAAAACCCACCCAAAAGAGGGGCTGGACACCCCCCAAGGAGGAATCAAAGCCCCCCCAGGTAATTAAAGCCCCTCCTCAAACTCAATTACCTGTTTAAAATAAATTATTCCCCCCTCCTCCATAAAAATATTTTGGTCCCACTCTAAAACTCCTCCCCCAAGGGTAAATACCCCCAAAATTGCTTCCCCTGGGGTAAATGACCCCAAAATTGCCCCCCTCCCAGGGTAAATACCCCCAAAATTGCCCCCCCCCAGAATAAATACCCCCAAAATCGCCCCTCCCCAGGATAAATGCCCCCAAAATCGCCCCCCTCAGGGTAAATACCCCGAAAATCACCCCCCTCCCAGGGTAAATACCCCCAAAATCGCCCCCCCCGGGGGTCCCTGACCTTTTGGGGGGCTCCACCCGCAGGGGGTGGGGTAGGAGGGGTGCGGGGGGGGCTCTGGGATTTGGGTGGGGGGCAGGAGCCGCTCCACGAAGGCGAACTCGGCCGTCGATTCCTCGAAGGGGGCCCGGGGAGGGGTCTGTGAGGGGGCACAGAGGGGCAGGGGGCTCAGCAGGGACCCCCTGGATCCCCCTGCCCATCCCAGGATCCCCTTGGATCCCCCCTGGATCCCCCCTGCCCATCCCAGGACCCCCCTGCCCATCCCAGGACCCCCCTGGATCCCCCTGCCCATCCCTGGACCCCCCTGGATCCCCCCTGCCCATCCCAGGATCCCCTTGGATCCCCCCCTGGATCCCCCCTGCCCATCCCATCCCCCCTGCCCATCCCAGGATCCCCCTGGATCCCCCCTGCCCATCCCAGGACCCCCCTGCCCATCCCAGGACCCCCCTGGATCCCCCTGCCCATCCCTGGACCCCCCTGGATCCCCCTGCCCATCCCAGGATCCCCCTGCCCATCCCTGGACCCCCCTGGATCCCCCTGCCCATCCCAGGATCCCCCCTGGATCCCCCTGCCCATCCCATCCCCCCTGCCCATCCCTGGACCCCCCTGGATCCCCCTGCCCATCCCAGGATCCCCCCTGCCCATCCCAGGACCCCCCTGCCCATCCCAGGACCCCCCTGGATCCCCCTGCCCATCCCTGGACCCCCCTGGATCCCCCCTGCCCATCCCAGGACCCCCCTGCCCATCCCAGGACCCCCCTGGATCCCCCTGCCCATCCCTGGACCCCCCTGGATCCCCCCTGCCCATCCCAGGACCCCCCTGCCCATCCCAGGACCCCCCTGGATCCCCCCTGCCCATCCCTGGACCCCCCTGGATCCCCCCTGCCCATCCCAGGATCCCCCCTGCCCATCCCAGGATCCCCCCTGGATCCCCCCTGCCCATCCCAGGATCCCCCCTGCCCATCCCAGGATCCCCCCTGGATCCCCCCTGCCCATCCCAGGACCCCCCTGCCCATCCCAGGACCCCCCTGGATCCCCCCTGCCCATCCCAGGACCCCCCTGGATCCCCCCTGCCCATCCCAGGATCCCCCTGCCCATCCCAGGACCCCCAAATCACCCCCTGATCCCCTCACCCCCTCCCCAAAGCCTCCCTCGCCCCCTCAAATCCCCCCCCCAGCCCAATAATCCCCCTCAGGCCCCTCCAAATTCCCCTCACGTCCCCCAAAACATCCGTCCCCCCAAATCCCCCCTCACTCAGCCCCCCAAATCCCCCCCCAGCCCAATAACCCCCCTCACTCAGCCCCCCAAATCCCCCCCAGCCCAATAACCCCCTTTACGCCCCCAAAATCTCCCCCCAGCCCAATAACCCCCCTCACTCAGCCCCCCAACTCCCCCCCAGCCCAATAACCCCCCTCACTCAGCCCCCCAAATCCCCCCCAGCCCAATAACCCCCCTCACTCAGCCCCCCAAATCCCCCCCAGCCCAATAACCCCCCTCACGCCCCCCAAATCCCCCCCAGGCTAATAACCCCCCTCACGCCCCCCAAATCCCCCCCAGCCCAATAACCCCCCTCACTCAGCCCCCCAAATCCCCCCCAGCCCAATAACCCCCCTCACGCCCCCCAAATCCCCCCCAGCCCAATAACCCCCCTCACGCCCCCCAAACATCCGCCCCCCCAAATCCCCTCTCACGCCCCCCCCAAATCTCCCCAAACCCCTTCCCCAATACCTTCCCCCCTCTCACGCCCCCCCCCATCGGTACCTGCAGCCCCCGGGCCCCCCGGCCCAGCCCCCTCAGCCCCCGGCCCAGCGCGGCCATCGCGGCCCCCGCCGCCATCTTGGCCCTCCCTCCTCCTCCTCCTCCTCCTCCTTCCCGCCCTCCCCGCCGCGTTGACGTCACCGCGCACGCACGTCCCGGCGTGCTGACGTCACCGCGGCCCTTTCGGCGTCGCGCGCGGAGCTGTGAGGGGGAGAGCGAGGGCGGGGGGGGGGAAGGGGGGAGAAAATGGGGAAAAATGAGGGAAAATCGGGGGAAATGAGGGGAAATCGGGGGATCGGGGGGTGGTGGGGGTTCTGAGGGGCGTTTGGGGGGGATTGGGGGGTGTTTGAGGGGGATTGAGGGGGGATCGAAGGAGTTGGAGCTCTGAGGGAGCGAGTGACGGTGACGGGGGAAATGGAGGAATTTGAGGGGGGAGGGATAAAGGAGGGGAAATGAGGGGAAATTGGGGGGCCTGGGGGGGATCGGGGGGTGTTTGGGGGGTCTGAGAGGCGTTTGGGGGGGATCGGGGGGAGTTGAAGCTCTGAGGGAGCGAGTGACGGTGACGGGGAAATTGGGGGGGGAAATGAGGGGGAATTGAGGGGTTAGGGGGAAAATGAGGGGGAATTGAGGGGTTAGGGGAGAAATGAGGGGTTGGGAGGGAACTGGGGAGGGGGTTTGGGGCGTTTAGAGGGGAATCGAGCGCTCAGGGGGCTATTTGGGGGGATCTGTGGGGTTATTTGGGGGTCTGTGGGGTTATTTGGGGGTCTGTGGGGTTATTTGGGCACACGGAGGGGGGATTGGGGGGTATTTCGGGGGGTCGGGAGGAGGAATTGAGGGGAAATTGGGGTATTTAGGGGGCCAGGGGGTCCCTGGGGAGAGGGTTTGGGGGGCTTCTGAGGGAGTTTTAGGTGGGAGGGGTGTCCTGGGAGGCTTTGAGGGGGGATTTTGTAGGGTTTGGGGGGTCGTGGGAGAGGCTGGGGGTGTTTGGGGGGGCTCTGGGGGGCTGCCAAAATCCCCCCTGAGTTCCCCCCCCCAGCCCTTTGTCCCCAGGGCTCCTTTCCAGGGTTCAAAGTCCCTGTGGGGGAGGGAGGGGGAGTGAAAACGCCCCCAAAAACACCCAAAACCACCCCAGAAACACCCCCAAGCCTCCAAAAACACCCCTAAATCCCCCCTCCCCCTTTTCCCGGGGGGATTGTTCTGGGGGTGGGGGGACCCCCAAACCCCTCTGACCCCCCCAAATTTCCCCCCCCAGCCCCCACCATGCAGCTCTTCGTGCGTGCCCAGACCCTGCTGACCCTCGAGGTCTCGGGCTCCGAGACCCTCGCCCAGATCAAGGTGAGACCCCCCCCTCAAAATTGGGGGGAATCCCCCCCCTGAACCCTCCCCCCGTTTTGGGGTGTTGCCCCCTCATTTTTTGGGCTGCTGATCCCCCCATTTTGGGGATGCAGCCCCTCCATTTTGGGGTTGCTGATCCCCCATTTTTGGGGTGTTGCTGCTCCATTTTTTGGGGTGCTGACCCCCATTTTTGGGGTGCTGACCCCCCATTTTTGGGGTTGCTGACCCTAATTTTGGGGTGCTGACCCCCCTTTTCCCCCCCCCCAGGTGAAGGTGGCGGAGCTGTCGGGGGTGCCCCCCCATTTTGGGGATGCAGCTCCCCCATTTTGGGATGTAACCCCCCAATTTTGGGGTGCTGACCCCCCCATTTTTGGGGTGCTGACCCCCCCATTTTTGGGATGTAACCCCCCATTTTTGGGGTGCAACCCCCCCATTTTTGGGATGTAACCCCCCATTTTTAGGGTGCTGACCCCCCCTTCCCCCCCCCCCCCAGGAAAAGGTGGCGGAGCTGTCGGGGGTGCCCCCCCATTTTGGGGTTGCTGACCCCCCATTTTTTGGGATGTACCCCCCCAATTTTTGGGGTTGCTGACCCCTCATTTTTGGGGTGCTGACCCCCCATTTTTTGGTATGTAACCCCCCATTTTTGGGGTTGCTGACCCCCCATTTTTTGGTATGTAACCCCCCATTTTTGGGGTGCTGACCCCCCCATTTTTGGGGTGCAATCCCCCATTTTGGGGTTGCTGACCCCCCATTTTTTGGGATGTACTCCCCCCATTTTTGGGATGTACCCCCCCATTTTTGGGGTCCTGACCCCCCATTTCCCCCCCCAGGAAAAGGTGGCGGAGCTATCGGGGGTGCCCCCCATTTTTGGGGTGCAATCCCCCATTTTTGGGGTCCTGACCCCCCATTTTCCCCCCCAGGAGAAGGTGGCCGAGCTGTCGGGGGTTCCCCCCCAGGACCAGGTCCTGCTCTGGGCCGGGACCCCCCTGGCCGATGGGACGGTGCTGGGACAAAGCCCCCTCCCCGAATTGGCCACCCTGGAGCTCTCCACACGCCTGCTGGGGGGTAATTAACACCCCCCCCTAATTAACCCCCCCTAATTAACACACCACCCCCTAATTTCCCTCTTTTCCCCCCCCCCCAGGGAAGGTCCACGGATCCCTCGCCCGCGCCGGCAAAGTGAGGGGCCAGACCCCCAAGGTGAGCGCTCAGGGGGCTCCCCCCCATTTTTAGGACCCCCCCCTGGATTTTTAGGGGTCTGGGGGACCCTTTAGGACCCCCCCAAACGTTTTATTTTATTTTTGGGGGGGGGTCTCAGGTGGCCAAGCAGGAGAAGAAGAAGAAGAAGACGGGGCGGGCCAAGCGGCGCATGCAGTACAATCGACGCTTCGTCAACGTGGTGCCCACCTTCGGCAAGAAGAAAGGCCCCAACGCCAACTCCTGAGCACAATAAACGCAGTTTGGGGTGATTCCCTTCATTTTGGTGGTTTTTGGGGTTTTTTAGGGGGTTTTGGGGGTTTTTTGGGGGTTTTGGAGGGGTTTTTGGGGAATTGGGCATTTGCAGTACAATCGACGCTTTGTCAACGTGGTGCCCACCTTCGGCAAGAAGAAGGGCCCCAACACCAACTCCTGAGCACAATAAACGCAGTTTGGGGTAATTCCCCTCATTTTGGTGTTTTTGGGGGTTTTTGGGGGGTTTTGGGGGTTTTTTGGGGGTTTTGGAGGTTTTTTGGGGGGTTAAGGGGGTGCGGCACAACCGGCACTTCGTCAATGTGGTGCCCACCTTGGGCAAGAAGAAGGGCCCCAACGCCAACTCCTGAGCACAATAAACGCAGTTTGGGGTGAATTCCCTTCATTTTGGTGGTTTTGGGGGGTTTTTAGGGGGTTTTGGGGGTTTTTTGGGGGTTTTGGAGGATTTTTTGGGGGGTTAAGGGGGTGCAGTACAATCGACGCTTCGTCAACGTGGTGCCCACCTTCGGCAAGAAGAAGGGCCCCAACGCCAACTCCTGAGCACAATAAACGCAGTTTGGGGTGATTCCCTTCATTTTGGTGTTTTTGGGGGTTTTTGGGGGGGTTTGGGTTTTTTTGGGGGGTTTTGGGGTTTTTTTGGGGGTTTTTTGGGGTTTTTGGGGGGTTGGGCACGTGCGGCACAATTGACGCTTCGTCAACGTGGTGCCCACCTTCGGCAAGAAGAAGGGCCCCAACGCCAACTCCTGAGCACAATAAAGTGAATTTGGGGTCATTCCCTTCATTTTGGTGGTTTTTGGGGTTTTTTGGGGGGTTTTGGGGTTTTTTTTGGGGGTTTTGGAGGGTTTTTTGGGGGTTAAGGGGGTGCAGTACAATCGTCAACGTGGTGCCCACCTTCGGCAAGAAGAAGGGCCCCAACGCCAACTCCTGAGCACAATAAAAATTTGGGGCTGATTCTCTTCATTTTGGTGTTTGGGGTCTTTGATTTGGGGGGGTTTGGGGGTTTTTTGGGGGGTTTTGGAGGGGTTTTTGGGGGGTTAAGGGGGTGCAGTACAATCGACGCTTCGTCAACGTGGTGCCCACCTTGGGCAAGAAGAAGGGCCCCAACGCCAACTCCTGAGCACAATAAACGCAGTTTGGGGTGAATTCCCTTCATTTTCCGCTTTTTGGGGCTTTTTTCGGCGTTTTTTGGGGGGTTTGGGAGGTTTTGAGGGGGTTTTTAGAAGGGGTTTTGTGTTGTTTTTGTGGTGTTTGAAGGGGCAGGAAGTGGCACTGAGGGGGTTAATGCGCGTGCCTGAGCTGTGACGGGGCTGTTAATTAGAGAGAGAGGCTTAATTAGCGTTGATTGAGGCACTGCTAATGAGGGGGTTCTCTGAGGGGGTGACGGAAAGAGCCGAGAGGTGCCGAGAGCCGTGATTGGCGGACGAGGCTGAGGGGGCGGGGCCAGCGCGCCGAGCAGTTCCGGAGATCCCCGAGGCTGAAAGGGGCGTGGCTAAACCGGCAGGGTGCGTGGCTACAGCTTGGAGGGGATTTAAAGGGGCCGCGCTTCGATTTCGGGGGGGGGGGATCAAAGGTTGGTTTTGGAGGGGCTGAACCCCCCCCCCCAAGTGGGGTCTCCCCAAATTCCTGAGTGCCCCCCCAGACCCTCTCGGCTCCCACCCTGAGCTCCTGCACCCCCCAAATTCTCAGCTCCCCCCCAAACCTCTCCATCCCCCCAAATTCTCATCTCCCCCCCAAATTTCTGCATCCCCCCCCAAACCTCTCCATCCCCCCAAATTCTCGGCTCCCCCCCAAATTCTCAGCTCCCCCCCCAAACCTCTCCATCCCCCAAAATTCTCAGCTCCCCCCCAAACCTCTCCATCCCCCCAAATTCTCGTCTCCCCCCCAAATTCTCAGCTCCCCCCCCAAACCTCTCCATCCCCCAAAATTCTCGGCTCCCCCCCCAAAAACCTCTCCATCCCCCCAAATTCTCAGCTCCCCCCCAAATTTCTGCATCCCCCCCACCCCCCGGGTCCCCCCCAAACCTCTCTATCCCCCCCCACCCCCCGGGTCCCTCCCCCACCCCCGGGTCCCCCCCCAAACCCTCCTGTCCCTGCACAGAAGGGACCACCAGGACCACAGAGGCCACTTTTTTATTGTCGGGGGTGTCGGGGCCGTGGGACCCCCAGGGGACATCGGGGACATCATCGGGGACATCATTGGGGACATTGGGGACATCATTGGGGGCTGTGGGGCCACCACGAGCCCGTCCCTCGTGGGGGGGGGGGAGGGGACAGGGAGGGGCCAGTCCCTCGTGGTGGGGACGTTGGGGACATCGGGGGGGGCGTTGGGGACACCGGGCTGTGGTGGCTCCCGGTGCCTCGAGTGCAGGTGGGGACGATGTCCCCCCTCCTTTGGGGACATCGGTGACAGTGGGGACGTTGGGGACATCATCGGGCCGGGGGGGGGGGGCTCAGTCCTCGGACCGGGCCACACACTTGGGGACATCGGGGACATCGGGGACATCAGGGACGTTGGGGACATCATTGGGGACATCATTGGGGACATCGTTGGGGACATCATTGGGGACATCATTGGGGACATCGTTGGGGACATCGCTGGGGACATCAGACCGTGCCTGTCTCAGTCTCTCGGTCTGGGCTGACGAGCAGGTCCCACATCCCTTGGGGACATCGTTGGGGACATCGTTGGGGACATCGTTGGGGACATCAAGGACATCGTTGGGGACATCAAGGACATCATTGGGGACATCATTGGGGACATCGTTGGGGACATCGTTGGGGACATCGTTGGGGACATCGTTGGGGACATCATTGGGGACATCGGTCACAGGTCGCGTCTGTCCCTCCAGCTGAGGCGATGACGTCCCTCGGGGGCGTTGGGGACGTTGCTGGGGACGTTGCTGGGGACGTTGTTGGGGACGTTGGGGACGTTGTTGGGGACATCGGGCTGGGAGGGCTCTCGGTCCCCTCAGGAGGTGTCCTCGTGCCTTGGGGACATCGCGATGGGACGGCTCTCGACGTCTTCGGGGGGAGGGGGGGGCGTTGGGGACACCGAGGGGGGCGTTGGGGACACCGAGGAGGGTGTTGGGGACACTGGGGACAATGGGGACAATGGGGACATGGCCTGTCCCCACTCCCTGGGCTGGGGACACTGGGGACACTGGGGACACTGGGGACATCGAGCCACATTGTGCCTCAGCCCCGTGACCTGGGGGGCCTTGGGGACATTGGGGACATCATTGGAGACATTGGGGTCACTGGGGACATTGGGGACATCATTGGGGTCATCATTGGGGACATTGGGGTCACTGGGGACATGGGGACATTGGGGTCATCATTGGGGTCATTGAGGTCATTGGGGACACTGGGGTCATCATTGGGGACATTGGGGTCACTGGGGACATTGGGGACATCGTTGGGGTCACTGGGGACATCAGGGTCACCGGGGTCACATCGGGGACATTGGGGACATCAGGGACATCACTGGGGACATCGTTGGGGACATCAGGGTCACTGGGGTCACATCAGGGTCACATCGGGGTCACCGAGGTCACATTGGGGACATCGTTGGGGACATCGAGCCACATCGTGCCTCGGTCCCTCAGCTTGGGGACATTGGGGACAACACCCATGGGGGGGTTGGGGGGGGCACAGATTTTTGGGGGGGACTCTGCCAAAAACGCAGAGCCCGGTGTGGGGGGGGGGGGGGGGTGACAAGGACAAGGGGGGTGACAAAGGGACAGGGACACTCCGGGGGGGCCACAGGCTCCTACAGGTGGGTCCAAGCCACCCCCACCGACCCAAAATTTTGGGGGGGGGCGGGTCCCGGTTTGGGGGGGGAGGGGACTGGGGGGGGGAGGGGACACGAGGGACCCGGCGTCCGGGTTTTGGGGAGGGGGGGGGGGCCAGCAAGCCCCTCCCCAATTACCTTAGAGACTCGTTACGAGTTAAATTAAGCACGAAAGGCCCCGGGGGGGGGCGGCGGGGGGAGGGGGCGCGGCCGGGGCCGGGGGTGGGGGCGGCTCCGGGCCGGGGTGACAATGACAATATGCCATACTGGGGGCAAGTCGCGTCACAGACTTAGTTCAGAACGACGGGGCGCGCTGGCTTCCGGCTGTGGGAGGGGGGAAAAAGAGGGGAGTCAGACCCCAAAATGGGGGGGGGACACGGAAAAACATAGCCAGGATCCCATAAAATACACCCAGAATCCCATAAAATACACCCAGGGTCCCAAAACGGGGAGGAAGAACCCACAAATCCACCCAAGATCCCAAAACCCACCCAGGATCCCAAAACCCCAACCAAGGATCCCAAAACCCACCAAAGATCTCAAAACCCACCAAAGATCCCAAAACCCCAACCAAGGATCCCAAAATCCCCTGAAGGACCCCAAAACAGGGAGGGGGTGGGAAAACCCCACAAACCCACCCAGGACCCCAAAAGGACCCCAAAACGGAGGGGGTGGGAGGGAAGACCCCACAAACCCACCCAGGACCCCAAATCCCCGAAAAGACCCCAAAACTTGTTTTGCCCCCCCCCCCAAAGGTAACCCTCCCAAAAAAGGGACCGTTCCTCTCCCCCCCCTTTTCCCAACCCCAACCATCCACGACCCTCCCCCTCCCCTCCCCATCCCCCTCCCCATCCCCCATTTTTGGGGTCCCCAGGGACATTTTTTGGGGTCCCTACCTTGGCGGAAGGCGTCCTGGAGGCGGCTCTGGGGGAGTTGATACAACTCAGCCAAGGGGTCGCGGGGCGACCGGGCCGGGGGGATGGAGGGAGGAGGAGGAGGAGGAGGAGGGGGAGGCCGGAGGGGTCCGGGGGTGCCCCCCGAGCTCCGGGACCCTCCCCTTCTTCCCTCCCCCCCCGCCCCCCGGCTGACGGCGGCGGCCAAACCCTGGAGCAGCCGGCGCAGGGCGGGCCCGGGGGGGACCGGAGGGGGCGGTGGGGACGTCTCGGGGGTCAGGAGGGACACGGGGGGACCCCCTGAGGTCGCCGTGAGCCCCCCGGGGCTGTCGGGGCTGGGGGGAAGCTTCTCCTCCTCTTCATCTTCCTCCTCCTCCTCCTGCTGCTGGGGGGGCTCGGGGGGCCCGAAGGCGAAGGGCGGGGCCTGCCGGGGGGTGTAGGGGGGGGTCCAGGTCTCGGCAGCCCCCCCGGCAGCCTCGGGGACCCCCAGGACCGGAGCCAGGCGAGCCCCCAGGGCCAGGCCGGGCCCCAGCGCGGGGGGGACGGCGGTGCCGATGCCCAGGGGGGGGCACAGGGTGGGGTCCAGGCACAGGGGGGGGCACAGGGCGGGGTCGAGGGCAGAGGGGACCACGGTGGCGCCGGCACTGAGGCCGAGGGTGGATCCAATGCTGGAGCTGATACTGGAGCTGATGCTGGAGTCGATACTGGAGCTGATACTGGAACTGATAATGGGGCCGATACCGGGGTCGATATCGGAGCTGATACTGGAGCTGATGCCAGAGCCAATGCTGGAGCCGATACTGGAGCTGATACTGGAGCCAATATTGGAGCTGATACCAGGGCTGATATCGGAGCTGATATTGGAGCCGATACCGGAGCTGATATTGGAGCCAATATTGGAGCTGATACTGGAGCTGATGCCAGAGCTGATACCGGAGCCAATTCCAGAGCCGATTCCAGAGCTGATACCGGAGCTGATACCAGAGCTGACACCAGAGCCAATTCCAGAGCCGATTCCAGAGCTGATACCGGAGCTGATGCCAGAGCCAATACTGGAGCCAATACCAGAGCTGATACCAGAGCCGACACCAGAGTTAACACCGGAGCCGATACCGGAGCCGATACCGGAGCTGATACCGGAGCTGATACTGGAACCGATACCGGAGCTGATACCGGAGCCAATACCGGAGCCGAGGGCCAGGCCGGGGTCTCCCAGAGCGGATTCCACACCGGGTCCCAGCCCGGGGCAGACGCCGGCCCCGAGCGCGGCCCCGACGGCGAAGCCCAGGGTGGATCCCAGCCCGGAGCCGCCGGCGGCCCCCGCGGACACCCCGGGGTCAGAGGGGGCGGTGGGGCCGGCCCCGAGGCCCAGCCCGAGGTCCGATGGGATGGCAGCACCCACGGCGGATCCCACGGCAGATCCCACGGCGGATCCCAGGTCCAGGTCGGGGCCCAGAGCGGCACCCACGGAGAGGCCAACACTGGATCCAACACCGGATCCAACGGAGAGTCCAACACCAGATCCAACACTGGCTCCAACAGCAAGTCCAACACCGGATCCGAGACTGGAGCCAACTCCAGCTCCAATGGAGAGTCCAACACCAGATCCAACACCA
>JAWZSU010000123.1:0-31535 GCA_038380795.1 Pyrocephalus nanus
AATAAAATAATAAATAATAATAAAATAAATCCTAACCGGGTAAATCCCTGAAACACAAAATAAGGAAAATAGATACAAATAAATCAAAATACAAATAAAAGAAATACAAATAAAAGAAATACAAATATAAAATAAGGAAAACCCAAGGAATATAAAATAAAATAAACCACACAAAGCCTAAACCCACCAAATACTCCAAACAAAAACTCACAAAAACCCGTAAAATAATAAAAAAAAAACCCACAAACCCCCGAAAATCCCAAAGATCAGCCGGGTTGGGGTTTGTTTTTTTCCCAATTTCCCCGAATTTTCCCCATTTTTTCCCGGCCGTTGCCATGGAAACCGCGGGGGGTGCCCCCCCCCTTCCTTAAAGGGGCCGCGGCTGCCGCTTGGGGGGATTTGGGGAGGATTTTGGGGGGGATTTGGGGGGCTCTGGAGGGATTTGGGGGGGATTTGGGGGGCTCTGGAGGGATTTGGGGGGATTTTGGGGGGTCTGGAGGGATTTTGGGGGGGATTTTGGGGGGGATTTGGGGGGTCTGGAGGGATTTGGGGGAGGATTTTGGGGGTTCTGGAGGGATTTGGGGGGGATTTTGGGGGGGTCTGGAGGGATTTGGGGGGGATTTTGGGGGGATTGGGGGGGATTTTGGGGGGTCTGGAGTGATTTGGGGGGATTTTGGGGGGCTCGGGGGGGATTTGGGGGGGATTTGGGGGGGATTTGGGGGGGATTTGGGGGGCTCTGGAGGGATTTGGGGGGGATTTTGGGGGGCTCTGGAGGGATTTGGGGGGGGATTTGGGGGGGATTTGGGGGGCTCTGGAGGATTTGGGGGGGATTTGGGGGGCTCTGGAGGGATTTGGGGGGGATTTGGGGGGATTTGGGGGGGATTTGGGGGGCTCTGGAGGGATTTGGGGGGATCTGGAGGGATTTGGGGGGATTTTGGGGGTTCTGGAGGGATTTGGGGGGATTTTGGGGGGCTCTGGAGGGATTTGGGGGGGATTTTGGGGGGCTCTGGAGGGATTTGGGGGGGATTTGGGGGGCTCTGGAGGGATTTGGGGAGGATTTTGGGGGATTGGGGGGGATTTTGGGGGGTCTGGAGTGACTTGGGGGGATTTTGGGGGGCTCTGGAGGGATTTTGGGGGATTTGGGGGGATCTGGAGGGATTTGGGGGGAATTTGGGGGGCTCGGGGGGGATTTGGGGGGATTTTGGGGGTTCTGGAGGGATTTGGGGGGGATTTTGGGGGGCTCGGGGGGGATTTGGGGGGATTTTGGGGGTTCTGGAGGGATTTGGGGGGGATTTTGGGGGGCTCGGGGGGGATTTGGGGGGGATTTGGGGGGGATTTGGGGGGCTCTGGAGGGATTTGGGGGGGATTTTGGGGGGCTCGGGGGGGATTTGGGGGGGATTTGGGGGGCTCTGGAGGGATTTGGGGGGATTTGGGGGGCTCTGGAGAGATTTGGGGGGGATTTTGGGGGGTCTGGAGGGATTTGGGGGGGATTTGGGGGGCTCTGGAGGGATTTGGGGGGATTTGGGGGGATCTGGAGGGATTTGGGGGGGATTTTGGGGGGTCTGGAGGGATTTGGGGGGGATTTGGGGGGCTCTGGAGAGATTTTGGGGGGATTTGGGGGGGATTTGGGGGGCTCTGGAGGGATTTGGGGGGGATTTGGGGGGCTCGGGGGGGATTTGGGGGGGATTTGGGGGGCTCTGGAGGGATTTGGGGGGGATTTTGGGGGGCTCTGGAGGGATTTGGGGGGGATTTTGGGGGGATTTGGGGGGATTTTGGGGGGCTCTGGAGGGATTTGGGGGGGATTTTGGGGGGTCTGGAGGGATTTGGGGGGGATTTTGGGGGGCCTGGGGGGTATTTGGGAGTTTGGGGAGGTGGTTGGGGGTCTATGGGGGGTCTTGGGGTCATTTTGGGGGGTCTTTGGGGGATTTGGGGGGGGTCTCGGGGGATTTTGGGGGGTTTTGGGGGTGATTTGGGGGGGATCGGGGGGGTTGGGGATCTGGGGGGGATTTTGGGAGGGGTTTGGGGGGATTTTGGGGGGAGGTTTTGGGTGTCTTGGGAGGGATTTGGGGGGTGTTGGTGGGTTCTGGGGGATTTGGGGGGGGTTGGGGGTCTATGGGGGGTCTTGGGGGCATTTTGGGGATCCTGGGAGGGATTTGGGGGGGTTTTGGGGCGAATCTGGGGGGATTTGGGGTGTTGGGGGTCGGGGGGGGATTTGGGGGGGTCTGGGGGGATTTGGAGGGGTCTCTGTGGGAATTTGGGGGAGTCCTCGGGGGGATTTTGGGGGGACTTGGGGGGATTTGGGGGGGTTGGGGGTCTATGGGGAGGTCTTGGGGGCATTTTGGGGATTTGGGGGGGATTTGGGGGGGGAGGTTGGGGATCCTTGGGGGTCTCTGGGGGAGTTTGGGGGGTCTTGGGAGGGATTGGGGGGGTTCGAGGGGGAGTTGGGGGTCTTGGGGGGGATTTTGGAGGGATTTTGTGGGGACTTGGGGGGGTCTGGTGGGATTTGGGGGGGTTGGGGGTCTATGGGGGGTCTTGGGGGCATTTTAGGGGGCCTGGGGGGGGATTTTGGAGGGGTCTTGGGGAGGGTCTGGAGGGGATTTTGGGGGGGTCTTGGGGGAATTTGGGGGTTGGGGGGCGATTTGTGGGGGTCTGGGGGGATTTGGGGGGGGTCTGGGGGGATTTGGGGGTCCTGGGGAGGATTTTTGGAGGGTCTTGGGGGGGGATTTGGGGGGTTGGAGGTCTTGGGGGGATTTTGGGAGGGATTTTGGGGGGTCTTGGGGGAGTCTGGGGGGATTTGGGGGGGTTGGGGGTCTATGGGGGGTCTTGGGGGCATTTTGGGGATCCTGGGGGGGATTTGGGGAGGGGTTTGTGGGGATTGGGGGGGTGGGGGTCTCTGGGGGGGATTTTGGGAGGGGTTTGTGGGGATGGGGGGGTTGGGGGTCTTGGGGGGGGTCTCTGGGAGCGTTTTGTGGGGTCTTGGAGGGGATTTTGGGGGAATTTGGGGAGGTCTGGGGGGATTTTGGGGGGGTCTGGGGAGATTTTGGGGGGAGGTTTTGGGTGTCTCGGGAGGGATTTTGGGGGGTCTTGGGTGGGGATCTTAAAGGTCTTGGGGGTCCTGGGGGGATTTTGGGGGGTCTTGAGGGGGTCTTGGGGACATTTTGGGGTGGGGGGTCTTGGGAGGTCTTTTGGGTGGGAAGTTGGGGATCCTGGGGGGGATTTTGGGGGGATTTTGGGGGGATTTGGGGGAATTTTGGGAATCCTGAGGGGGATTTTGGGGGAGATTTTGGGGGGATCCTGGGGAGGATTTTGGGGGTATTGGAGGGGATTTTGGGGGGGATTTTGGGGGGATTTTGAGGGGGATTTTGAGGGGGAACTGTGGGGATTTTGGGGATCCTGAGGGGGATTTTGGGGGAGATTTTGGGGGGGATTTTGGGGGGATTTTGGGGGGGATTTTGGGGGGATCCTGAGGGAGATTTGGGGGGGATTTTGGGGGGGATTTTGGGGGGATCCTGAGGGGGATTTTGGGGGGGATTTTGGGGGGATCCTGAGGGGGATTTTGGGGGAGATTTTGGGGGGATCCTGTGGAGGATTTTGGGGGAGATTTTGGGGGGATCCTGGGGGGATTTTGGGGGCTCCTCGCGGGGGTGGGGGTGGGTTTGCGATGAATTGGGGGGGGTGGTCGCAGCCCCTCCCCTTCCCCCCCCCCTCACGGGGAGCTGATTGACGCCGCTCCCCCCCTCCCGGTGGTGGGGGGAGGGGCGGGGCGGGGCTGCCGGGAGATGAAGTCCCGCCCCCTCCCCCCCTCCCCTCCCCTCCCCTCCCCTTCCCCGGTACCGGCGGGGCCGGGGGGGGCTCCGGGAGCGGCCGGGGGGGTCGGGGGGGGTCCCGGAACCATCGCAGCGATTTTGGGGGGGGGGGGGGGAGGGCAGATCGGAGCCGGGGGGGGGGGAGGGGAGGGGAGGGGGCGGCGGTGGGGGAGGGGAGGTGTGGGGAGGGGGGGGGGCTGAACCCCCGCCGCCCCCTCCCCGAGCGCGGAGCGGCCCCGGCGGCGCAAAATGGCCACGGCTCTGCACAAACCCCTCAAATGGTGAGTGGGGGGCGTCGGGGGGAGGGGAGGGGGCACGGGGAGGATGGAGAGCCGGTACCGGCAGGGAGGGACCCCCGGTACCGGCACCGGCAGGGAGGGACCCCCGGAACTGGCACCGGTACCGGCAGGGAGGGACCCCCCGGAAGCGGTACCGGCAGGGAGGGACCCCCGGTATCGGTACCGGCAGGGAGAGACCCCCGGTACCGGCAGGGAGGGACCCCTGGTACGGGCAGGGAGGGACCCCCGGTAACGGTACCGGCAGGGAGAGACCCCCGGTACGGGCAGGGAGGGACCCCCGGTACCGGCACCGGCAGGGAGGGACCCCTCGGTACCGGCAGGGAGGGACCCCCGGTACCGGCACCGGCAGGGAGGGACCCCCGGTACCGGCAGGGAGGGACCCCCGGTACCGGCACCGGCAGGGAGGGACCCCCGGTACCGGCAGGGAGGGACCTACCGGCGATGGAGAGCCGGGAATGGCGGGGATGGAGCTGCCGGTACCGGCAGGGAGGGACCTACCGGGAATAGAGCTCCGGTACAGGCAGGGAGGGACCTACCGAGAATGAAGCTCCGGTACAGGCAGGGATGGAGCTCCGGTACCGGCAGGGATGGAGCTCCCGGTACAGGCAGGGATGGAACTCCGGTACCGGCAGGGATGGAGCTCCCGGTACAGGCACGGATGGAGCTGCCGGGGATGGAGCTGCCGGTACAGGCAGGGATGGAGCTCCGGTACCGGCTGGGATGGAGCTCCCGGGGATGGAGCTCCCGGTACAGGCAAGGATGGAGCTCCCGGGGATGGAGCTCCCGGTACAGGCAGGGATGGAGCTCCGGTACAGGCAGGGATGGAGCTCCCGGTACAGGCAAGGATGGAGCTCCCGGGGATGGAGCTCCCGGTACAGGAAGGGATGGAGCCCGTGGGGATGGTGGGGATGAGGCCCCGGTACCGGCAGGGAGGGACCTACCGGAGATAAGGCCCCGGTGCCGGCAGGGATGGAGCTCCGGTACCGGTAGGGAGGGACCCCCGGTACAGGCACGGATGGACCTACCGGGAATAGAGCTCCTGTACCGGCAGGGATGGAGCTCCGGTACAGGCACGGATGGAGCTGCCGGGGATGGAGCTCCCGGTACAGGCGGGGATGGAGCTCCCGGTACAGGCAGGGATGGAGCTCCCGGTACAGGCAGGGATGGAGCTCCCGGTACAGGCAGGGATGGAGCTGCAGGGGATGGAGCTCCCGGTACAGGCACGGATGGAGCTGCCGGTACCGACTTGGGGGGGGGGGGAAGCTTACCTGGAGCGACCCCGCGGTGTGGGCAGGAAAGAGGCCCCGGGCCCTGTCCCGGTGTCTGCCCCGGGCCCTGCCCCGGGCCCTGTCCCGGTGTCTGCCCCGGGCCCTGTCCCGGTGTCCGTCCCGGTGTCCGTCCCGGGCCCTGTCCCGGTTCTCATCCCGGTCCCCGTTCCCGTCCCGTCCCTGTCCCTGTTCCCTTTCCCCTACCCGTCCCGGTCCTGTTTCTCATCCCTGTCCCTGTTCCCGACCCTATTCCCGTCCCTGTCCCTGTCCTCGTTCCCGTCCCTGTTCCCATTCTCATCCCTGTTCCCTTTCCCCTTCCCGTTTCTCATCCCTTTCCTTGTTCCCGACCCTGTCCCCGTCCCCGTCCCTGTCCCCGTTCCCGTCCCTGTCCCCTGTCTCTGTTCCCGTTCCCGTCCCGTTTCTCATCCCTGTCCCCGTTCCCGTCCCTGTCCCTGTCCCTGTCCCTGTCCCTATTCCCGTTCCCGTTCCTGTCCCTGTCCCTGTCCCTGTCCCTGTCCCTGTCCCTGTCCCTATTCCCGTTCCCGTTCCTGTCCCTGTCCCTGTCCCTGTCCCCGTCCCCGTTCCCGTCCCTGTCCCTATTCCCGTTCCCGTCCCTGTCCCTATTCCCGTTCCCGTCCCTGTCCCTGTCCCTGTCCCTGTCCCTATTCCCGTTCCCGTCCCTGTCCCCGTCCCTGTCCCTGTCCCTATTCCCGTTCCCGTTCCTGTCCCGGTCCCGCCCCCGCTGTCGGTCGGGGCTGGGGGCGGGGAGGATCCGCCAGCCGGGCCAGACCCCGCCCCCAGCCCGGCCCCCCTGCCCCCGGGACCCCCTGAGGGGACCGGACCATGAGACCCCCCCGAGACCCCCCCCGAGACCCCCCGAGGGGACTGGACCCTGAGACCCCCCCCGAGACCCCCTCCGGGACCCCCTCCGGGACCCCCCGAGGGGATCAGACCCTGAGACCCCCCCCGAGACCCCCTCCGAGGGGACCGGACCATGAGACCCCCCCGGGACCACCCCCGAGACCGCCCGAGGGGACCGGACCCCAAAACCCCCCCCGAGACCCCCCCGAGGGGACCGGACCCCAAAACCCCCCCCGAGACCCCCCCCGAGACCCCCCCCGAGGGGACCGGACCCTGAGACCCCCCCGAGACCCCCCCGAGACCCCCCGGGGGGACCGGACTCTGAGACCCCCCCCGAGACCCCTCCGGGACCCCCCCCAAGGGGACTGGACCACGAGACCCCCCCCGAGACCCCCCCCGGGCCCCCCCGAGACCCTCCGAGAGGACCGGACCCTGAGACCCCCCCTGAGACCCCTCCGGGACCCCCCGAGACCCCCTGAGGGGATCAGACCCCTGGAACCCCCCCCGAGATCCCCCGAGGGGACCGGACCCTGAGACCCCCTCCGGGACCCCCCTGAGACCCCCCCGGAGGGTGGATTTGAAGGGACAGATTTTGGGGGGGTTCAGGAGGGGTCCCCATTTCTGGGGGAACCCCTCGGGGCTGGGTGGGGGTCTGTGCTGCTCTGGGGGTTCCCGGTGGGATCCTGGGGGTCCCCTCGGCAGGGGCGGATTTTGGGGGGGTCGGGTCGGATCTGGGGGGGTCGGGGCAGATTTTGGGGGTTCAGAAAGGGTCCCCAAAATTGGGGGACCCCTCACCCTGGACGAGTGAGAGATGGGGGGTCTGTGGGGGGTCTGTGCTGCTCTGGGGGTCCCAGGTGGGGTCCCGGGGGCCGAGAAGGATTTTGGGGGTTCGGGGCAGATCTGGGGGGGTCGGGGCGGATTTGAGGGGGTCGGGGCGGATCTGGGGGGGTCGGAGCAGGTTTTGGGGGGTTCAGGAGGGGTCCCCATGTCTGAGGGAACCCCTGGTGGCTGGGGGGGTCTGTGCTGCTCTGGGGGTCCCAGGTGGGGTCTTGGGGGGTCCCCTCTGCCGGGGCGGATTTTAGGGGGGTCGGGTCGGATCTGGGGGGGTCGGGGAAGATTTGGGGGGTTCAGGAGGGGTCCCCATTTCTGGGGGAACCCCTGGGGGCTGGGGGGGTGTCTGTGCTGCTCTGGGGGTTCCCGGTGGGATCCTGGGGGTCCCCTCGGCCGGGGCGGATTTTGGGGGGGTCGGGTCGGATCTGGGGGGGTCGGGGCAGATTTTGGGGGTTCAGAAAGGGTCCCCAAAATTGGGGGACCCCTCACCCTGGACGAGTGAGAGATGGGGGGTCTGTGGGGGGTCTGTGCTGCTCTGGGGGTCCCAGGTGGGGTCCCGGAGGCCGAGAAGGATTTTGGGGAGGTCGGGTCGGATCTGGGGGGGTCGGGGCGGGTTTTGGGGGGTTCAGGAGGGGTCCCCATTTCTGGAGGAACCCCTGGGGGCTGGAGTGGTCTGTGCTGCTCTGGGGGTCCCAAGTGGGGTCCCGGGGGCCGAGAAGGATTTTGGGGGGGGTTCGGGCAGATTTGGGGGGGTCGGGGCAGATTTGAGGGGTTCAGGAGGGGTCCCCATTTCTGGGGGAACCCCTCGGGTTTGGGGGGGGGGTCTGTGATGATGCCCCGGGGGGTTTGGGGGTTCCCGGTGGGATCCTGGGGGTCCCCTCGGCCGGGGCGGATTTTGGGGGGGTCGGGTCGGATCTGGGGGGGTCGGGGAAGATTTGGGGGGTTCAGGAGGGGTCCCCATTTCTGGGGGAACCCCTGGGGGCTGGGGGGGTGTCTGTGCTGCTCTGGGGGTTCCCGGTGGGATCCTGGGGGTCCCCTCGGCCGGGGCGGATTTTAGGGGGCTCGGGTCGGATCTGGGGGGGTCGGGGCAGGTTTTGGGGGGTTCAGGAGGGGTCGTGCCCCCCTGCCCGCAGCCTGGGGGAGGAGTTTTACCGCGAGGCGCTGGAGCATTGCCGCAGCTACAACCAGCGCTTGTGCGCCGAGCGCTCCCTGCGCCTGCCCTTCCTGGACGCGCAGACCGGCGTGGCCCAGAGCAACTCCTACATCTGGATGGAGAGAGCCCACCGCCGGCCCGGTGAGACCCCCTGAGCCCCCTGACCCCCCATGGCACCCTGACCCCCCCTCGGACCGACCCTGACCCCCCCGGACTGACCCTGACCCCCCCGGACTGACCCTGACCCCCCCGGACTGACCCTGACCCCCCCATGGCACCCTGACCCCCCCTCGGACCGACCCTGACCCCCCCGGACTGACCCTGACCCCCCCGGACTGACCCTGACCCCCCCGGACTGACCCTGACCCCCCCATGGCACCCTGACCCCCCCTCGGACCGACCCTGACCCCCCCATGGCACCCTGACCCCCCCCATGGCACCCTGACCCCCCCTCGGACCGACCCTGACCCCCCCATGGCACCCTGACCCCCCCCATGGCACCCTGACCCCCCTCAGACTGACCCTGACCCCCCCGGACTGACCCTGACCCCCCCATGGCACCCTGACCCCCCTCAGACTGACCCTGACCCCCCCGGACTGACCCTGACCCCCCCATGGCACCCTGACCCCCCTCAGACTGACCCTGACCCCCCCGGACTGACCCTGACCCCCCCATGGCACCCTGACCCCCCCAGACTGACCCTGATTCCCCCCTGACCCCCCCATGGCACCCTGACCCCCCCATGGCACCCTGACCCCCCCGGACTGACCCTGACCCCCCCTGACCCCCCCATGGCACCCTGACCCCCCCCCCATGGCACCCTGACCCCCCCAGACTGACCCTGATTCCCCCCTGACCCCCCCTGACCCCCCCATGGCACCCTGACCCTCCCAAATTGCCCCTCCCCCAATGTTCCCCCCTGGGGGGTCAGGGGTCATTTGGGGGGGTCAGGGGTCATTTGGGGGGGTCAGGGGTCATTTTGGGGGGTCAGGGGTCATTGGGGGGGTCAGGGGTCATTTGGGGGTCAGGGGTCATTTTGGGGGGGTCAGGGTTTTTTTTTGGGTGGGTCAGGGGTCATTTTGGGGGGGTCAGGGGTCATTTGGGGGGGTCAGGGGTCATTTTGGGGGGGTCAGGGGTCATTTTGGGGGTTCAGGGGTCATTTTGGGGGGTCAGGGGTCATTTTGGGGGGGTCAGGGGTCATTCAGGTGGGGTGGGGTCACTCTGGGGGGTCAGATTGGGGGGGTTGGGGTCAGATTGGGGGGTTCGGGGGCACCCTGGGGGGGTTGGGGTCAGTTGGGGGGGTTGGGGTCAGTTGGGGGGGTCAGGGGGGGTCGGGGTCAGTCTGGGGAGGGGGTGGGTCCTTTGGGGGGTGTGGGTCAGTTATGGGGGGTGTGGGTCAGTTGGGGTCAGTTGTAGGGTCAGTTGGGGTCAGTTTTAGGGTCAGTGACCCCTCTGTCCCTGTCCCCAGGGCTGTCCCCAGGCCAGCTGTGTGTGTAGGGTCAGTTGTAGGGTCAGTTGTAGGGGGCTGTGGGTCAGTTTTGGGGTCAGTTGGGGTCAGTTTTGGGGTCAGTTTTGGGGTCAGTTTTAGGGTCAGTGACCCCTCTGTCCCTGTCCCCAGGGCTGTCCCCAGGCCAGCTGTGTGTGGGTCAGTTGTAGGGTCAGTGGGGGCTGTAGGGTCAGTTTTAGGGTCAGTTTAGGGTCAGTTATGGGGTCAGTGACCCCTCTGTCCCTGTCCCCAGGGCTGTCCCCAGGCCAGCTGTGTGTGGGTCAGTTGGGGTCAGTTTTAGGGTCAGTTGTGGGTCAGTTTAGGGTCAGTTGTAGGGTCAGTTTTAGGGTCAGTGACCCCTCTGTCCCTGTCCCCAGGGCTGTCCCCAGGCCAGCTGTGTGTGTGGGTCAGATGGGGTCAGTTTAGGGTCAGTTTAGGGTCAGTTTTAGGGTCAATGTCCTGTCTGTCCCCGTGTCCCCAGGGCTGTCCCCAGGCCAGCTCTACTCGTACCCCGCTCGCTGCTGGCGGAAGAAGCGGCGCCTCAACATCCTGGACGCCCCCCGGCTGCGGCCCTGTGAGCGATGGGGGGGTGTGGGGTGTGAGGGACCCCGGGACCCCCCCGGACCCCCCGGGACCCCCCAGTGACCCCCCCGGGACCCCCCAGTGACCCCTGTCCCCCCCAGACTGCGAGGCCCCCCTGCGCAGGGAGGGGGGGGGGGTGTGGGGGTGTGGGGGGTGTGAGGGACCCCGTGACCCCCCGTGACCCCCAGTGATCCCCTGTGACCCCAGTGACCCCCAGTGACCCCCAGGACCCCCCGTGACCCCCAGTGACCCCCCCGTGACCCCCGTGACCCCCCAGTGACCCCCAGTGACCCCCCGTGACCCCTGTCCCCCCCAGACTGCGAGGTCCCCCCCCCGCAGGGACGGGGGGGTGTGAGGGACCCCCAGTGACCCCCAGTGACCCCCAGTGACCCCCGTGACCCCCGTGACCCCCAGTGACCCCGAGTGACCCCGAGTGACCCCGAGTGACCCCTGTCCCCCCCCAGACTGCGAGGCCCCCCCCCGCAGGGATGGGGAGGGTGTGAGGGACCCCAGTGACCCCCAGTGACCCCCAGTGACCCCCAGTGACCCCCCATGACCCCCCGTGACCCCAGTGACCCCCAGTGACCCCCCGTGACCCCCGTGACCCCCGTGACCCCTGTCCTGTCCCCTGTCCCCCCAGACTGCGAGGCCCCCCCGCGCAGGGACGGGGGGGGGTGTGAGGGACCCCAGTGACCCCCAGTGACCCCCAGTGACCCCCCATGACCCCCAGTGACCCCCAGTGACCCCAGTGACCCCTCGTGACCACCCATGACCCCTGTCCCCCCAGACTGCGAGGTCCCCCCCCGCAGGGACGGGGCCGTGCCCGAGGGGCCGGTGCTCGAGGCCCTGCTGAGCGCGGAGCCCCCGGACAGGAAGGGAGGGGACACCAAGGACGAGGAACCCGCGCTGGACGGGACGGTGCGGATGGGGGGGATGGGGGATGGGGGGGGCCATCTGTCCATCTGGGTGTCCATCTGTCTGTCTGGGTGTCCCTCTGGGTGTCTGTCTGTCTGGGTGGCCATCTGTCCATCCATGTGTCCATCTGTGTGCCCATCTGTGTATTCATCTGGGTGTCCTGCTGGGTGTCCATCTGTCTGTCCATCTCTGTGTCCATCTGTCCATCTGGGTGTCCATCTGGGTGTCCCTCTGTGTGTCCATCTGGGTGTCCCTCTGTGTGTCCATCTCTGTGTCCATCTGTGTGTCCATCTGTCCATCTGTATGTCTGTCTGTCCATCTGGGTGTCCATCTGTGTGTCCATCTGTCCATCTGTATGTCTGTCTGTCCATCTGTGTGTCCATCTGGGTGTCCATCTGTCCATCTGTGTGTCCATCTGTCCATCTGTCCATCTGTGTGTCCATCTGTCCATCTGTATGTCTGTCTGTCCATCTGGGTGTCCATCTGTGTGTCCATCTGTCCGTCTCTGTGTCCATCTGTGCGTCCCACTGGGTGTCTGTCTGTCCATCTGGGTGTCCATCTGTCCATCTGGGTGTCCATCTGTCTGTCTGGGTGGCCATCTGGGTGGCCATCTGTCCGTCTGTCTGGGTGGCCATCTGGGTATCCATCTGTCCGGCTGGGTGGCCATCTCTCTGTCTGGGTGTCCCTCTGGGTGTCCATCTGGGTGTCCATCTGTCCATCTGTGTGTCCATCTGTCCATCTGTCTGTCTGTCTGTGTGTCCGTCTGTGTGTCCATCTCTGTGTCCATCTGTGTGTCCATCTGGGTGTCCATCTGTCCATCCCCCCGTCCATCGGCTGGCTCTGTCCCTCCCCCCCCCCCAAACAGAAGGGTGGGGTGGGGGAGGGGCGGGTCTGTCCAACCCCCCCCAAACCCCCTCACCCAAATCCTCCCCTCCCCCCCAAAAAAAAAACCCAAAAATGGAAAATGAGGGGTTCTGATCCCCCAATAATTGAAGGGGGGGGGTCTGAACCCCTCAACTCCTCCCCCCAAATCCTCCTCGACCTCCCCCCCCAAAAAAAACCCCCAAAAATGGAAAATGAGGGGTTCTGATCCCCCAATAATTGAAGGGGGGGGGTCTGAACCCCCCAACTCCCCCCCCCAAATCCTCCTCGACCTCCCCCCCCAAAAAAAAAACCCAAAAATGGAAAATGAGGGGTTCTGATCCCCCAATAATTGAAGGGGGGGGTCTGAACCCCTCAACTCCTCCCCCCAAATCCTCCTCGACCTCCCCCCCCCAAAAAAAAACCCCAAAAATGGAAAAGGGGGGGTTCTGATCCCCCAATAATTGAAGGGGGGGGGTCTGAACCCCCCAAATCCCCCCCCAAAATCCCCCCCCAAAAACCCCCAATAAATGGAAAGGGAGGGAGGGGGGTCTGTCCCCCCAAAAAAATGGAAAAGGGGGGGTTCTGGGATCCCCCAATAGATTGAAGGGGGGGGTCTGAACTCCCCAACTCCCCCTCCAAATCCTCCCCTATCCCCCCCCAAAAAACCCCAAAAATGGAAAAGGGGGGGTTCTGATCCCCCAATAATTGAAGGGGGGGGGTCTGAACCCCTCAACTCCTCCCCCCAAATCCTCCTCGACCTCCCCCCCCAAAAAAAAACCCCAAAAATGGAAAAGGGGGGGTCTGAACCCCCCAACTCCCCCCTCCCAAATCCCCCACAAAAACCCCCAAAAAATGGAAAGGGAGGGAGGGGGTCTGTCCCCCCAAAAAATGGAAAACGGGGGGGTCTGATCCCCCAATAATTGAAGGGGGGGGGGTCTGAACCCCCCAACTCCCCCCCGATCCCCCCAATAAATGGAAAAGGAGGGAGGGAGGGGTCTCTTCCTCCCCCCAAAAACGGAAAGGGGGGGGGTCTGACCCTCCCAGAAATGGAAGGGGGGGGGTCTGATCGCCCCTCCCCCCAAAAACGGAAAGGGGGGGGGGTCTGACCCTCCCAGAAATGGAAGGGGGGGGTCTGACCGCCCCTCCCCCCAAAAATGGAAAGGGGGGGGGGTCTGACCCTCCCAGAAATGGAAGGGGGGGGGTCTGACCGCCCCTCCCCCCCCCAGAAGCCGCCCCCCCCGGATTTCCCGCACGACCCCGAGGCGGGGGGGGGAGGGGAGGACCTGGACGAGCTGGACCCCCCCCGGCGCAAGAACAAAACCAAGGGCAAGGTGAGACCCCCGGGGTGGGGGAGGGGACAGGGTGAGACCCCCGGGGTGGGGGAGGGGACAGGGTGAGACCCCCCCGGGGTGGGGGAGGGGACAGGGTGAGACCCCCCCTGGGGTGGGGGAGGGGACAGGGTGAGACCCCCCCGGGTGGGGGAGGGGGAGGGGACAGGGTGAGACCCCCCCCTGGGGTGGGGGAGGGGACAGGGTGAGACCCCCCCCTGGGGTGGGGGAGGGGACAGGCTGAGACCCCCCCCTGGGGTGGGGGAGGGGACAGGGTGAGACCCCCCGGGTGGGGGAGGGGGAGGGGACAGGGTGAGACCCCCCCCCTGGGGTGGGGGAGGGGCCGGAGGGACCGATGGCCGCCCCTCCCCCCCAGGCGTACGGGCTGGTGATGAAGAGGAGGGTGGAGTCGGTGCTGGAGGAGCGGGACAAACCCTACGTGTGTGACAGTGAGTGAGGGGGGGACACGGCCCCGAAATGACCTCAAAACCCCCCTGAAATGACCCCAAAACCACCCCAAAACCACCCCAAAACCACCCCAAAACCACCCCAAAACCACCCCAAAACCACCCCAAAACCGGCCCAAAACCGGCCCAAAACCGCCCCGAAATGACCCCCAAATAACCCCCAAAACCGCCACGAAATGACCCCACCCCCCCTGAAATGACCCCGAAACGACCCCAAAACCCCCCCGAAACGACCCCCAAACCCCCTCGAAATGACCCCGAAACGACCCCAAAATCCCCCCAAAATGACCCCAAAACGACCCCAAAACCCCCCCGAAACGACCCCCAAACGACCCCAAAACCCCCCCAAAATGACCCCAAAACGACCCCAAAACCGCCCCAAAATGACCCTAAAACCCCCCCGAAACCATCCCGAAACGACCCCAAAACCCCCCCAAAATGACACCAAAACGACCCCAAAACCCCCCAGAAACGACCCCAAAACCCCCTCGAAACCACCCCGAAATAACCCCAAAATGACCCCAAAATAACCCCAAAATAACCCCCAAAACCCCCCCAAAATGACTCCAAAACCGCCCCGAAACGACCCCAAAACTGCCCCGAAACGACCCCAAAAGCCCCCCGAAACCACCCCAAAATAACCCCCAAGACAGCCCCGAAATAACCCCGAAATGACCCCGAAATAACCCCAAAATAACCCCCAAAACCGCCCCAAAATGCCCACGAAACCACCTCGAAATGACCCCAAAACCGCCCCGAAACGACCCCCAAACCCCCCCAAAATGACCCCGAAACGACCCCCAAACCCCCCCAAAATGACCCCAAAACCGCCCCGAAATGACCCCAAAACCGCCCCAAAATGACCCCAAAATGACCCCAAAACGACCTCAAAACCGCCCCGAAACCACCCCGAAATGACCCCAAAATAACCCCCAAAACCGCCCCGAAACGACCCTGAAATGACCCCGAAATAACCTCCAAATAACCCCAAAATAACCCCAAAATAACCCCCAAATAACCCCGAAATGACCCTGAAATGACCTCGAAATAACCCCCAAATAACCCCTAAATAACCCCAAAATAACCCCGAAATAACCTCCAAAATCGCCCCGAAATGACCCCAAAACCCCCCCGAAATGACCCCAAAATAACCCCCAAATAACCCCCAAGACAGCCCCGAAATAACCCCGAAATAACCCCCAAATAATCCCAAAACTGCCCCCAAAACAGTCCCAAAACAGCCCCGTAATAACCCCAAAATAACGCCAAAATAACCCCAAAATTACCCCAAAACAATCCCGAAACCTCCCCGAAATAACCCAAAAATTACCCCAAACCCACCCCTAAACAACCCCAAAATCACCCCAAAATAACCCCAAAATTACCCCAAAATAACCCTTTTATAACACCTAAATAAGACCAAAACAACCCCAAAAAAACCCCAAGCCTCTTCCAAACCCCCCCAAAATCCCCCTCCCCACCCCTGACTTGGGGGGGGCCGGGGATGGGGGGGTCGAACCCCCCCTAAATGAACCCCCCTGACCCCCAAACCCCAAAACCCCCCCCAGTCTGCGGGAAGCGCTACAAGAATGGCCCGGGCAACCCCAAATCCCCCCAAAATCCCCCCAAACCCTCCCCAAATCCCCCCAAACCCTCCCCAAACCCTCCCCAAATCCCCCCAAACCCTCCCCAAACCCTCCCCAAATCCCCCCAAAACCCTCCCCAAACCCTCCCCAAATCCCCCCAAATCCCCCCAAACCCTCCCCAAACCCTCCCCAAATCCCCCCAAATCCCCCCAAACCCTCCCCAAACCCTCCCCAAATCCCCCCAAATCCCCCCAAATCCCTCCAAACCCTCCCAAATCCCCTCAAACCCAAAAAAAATCCCCAAAAATCGGCCCTTCCCCCACACTGAGCGGGGGGGGCCGGGGTCGAACCCCCCCAAAATGACCCCCCCTGACGCCCCCTCCCCAAAAAAACCCCCCCAGTCTGCGGGAAGCGCTACAAGAACCGCCCGGGGCAACCCCAAACCCTCCCCAAATCCTCCCGAAACCCTCCCCAAATCCCCCAAAATCCCCAAAAATCGGCCCTGCCCCCACACTGAGCGGGGGTGGGAGGGGTCGAACCCCCCTAAATGACCCCCCCTGACGCCCCCTCCCCAAATAAACCCCCCCCAGTCTGCGGGAAGCGCTACAAGAACAGCCCGGGGCAACCCCAAACCCTCCCAAACCCCAAAAAATGCCCAAAAATCCACCCTGCCCCCACACTGAGCCGGGGGGGGGCGGGGTCGAACCCCCCCCAAAATGACCCCCCCCTGACGCCCCCTCCCCAAAAATCCCCCCCAGTCTGCGGGAAGCGCTACAAGAACCACCCGGGGCACCCCCAAATCCCCCCAACCCCCCCCCCAAATCCCCCCAAACCCCCAAAAATGCCCAAAAATCGGCCCTGCCCCCACACTGAGCGGGGGGGGCCGGGGTCGAACCCCCCCGTAATGACCCCCCCTGACCCCCAAATCGTAAAATCCCCCCCAGTCTGCGGGAAGCGCTACAAGAACCGGCCCGGGCTGAGCTATCACTACACCCACACCCACCTGGCCGAGGAGGAGGGGGAGGAGCCCGGGGGGGGCTCGGGACCCCCCCCCCCATCGGAGGAGCCAGCACAGGCGTGAGGGGAACGGGGGGGGGGAACCCCCTTTTGGGGAGGGGGGGGAAGGGACCCCCCTTTTGGGGAGGGGGGGGATGGGACCCCCCTTTTGGGGAGGAGGGGGGGGATGGACCCCCTTTTTGGGGGAAAGGGGGGGAAGGGACCCCCTTTTGGGGAGGGGGGGGAAGGGACCCCCTTTTGGGGAGGAGGGGGGGGATGGGACCCCCCTTTTTGGGGGGGGGGGGATGGACCCCCTTTTTGGGGGAAAGGGGGGGAAGGGACCCCCTTTTTTGGGGAGGGGGGGGGTCCTAAAAGGGCTGGGGGGGGACAGGACCCCCTTTTTTTGGGGGAGGGACGGGACCCCCTTTTTTGGGGGGGGGGGGACGGGACCGCTTTTTTAGGGAGGAGGGGGGGGGACGGGACCCCCTTTTTAGGGGAAAGGGGGGGACGGGACCCCCTTTTTGGGGAGGGGGAGGGATGGGACCCCCTTTTTTGGGGAGGGGGGGATGGGACCCCCTTTTTTGGGGAGGGGGAGGGATGGGACCCCTTTTTTTGGGGAGGGGGAGGGATGGGACCCCCCTTTTTGGGGAGGAGGGGGATGGGACCCCCTTTTTGGGGAGGGGGTCCTAAAAGGGCTGGGGGGGGGAGGGGGTGTCCCCGTCTTGATTTAGGGGGGGGGGGGGTCTTGGCGTCATTTTGGGGGTCTCGGAGTGGCTGCAGGGGGGGGGGGATCCCTGTCCTATTTTGGGGGGTCCCTGTTCTATTTAGGGTTGGGGGGGTCCCTGTCCTATTTGGGGGGGTAGGGGGTCCCTGTCCTATTTGGGGGATGCCCCTGCCCTATTTGGGGGGGGGTCCCTGCTCTATTTGGGGGGGGGGTCCTTGCCCTATTTTGGGGGGGTTGGGGGGTCCCTGCCCTATTTGGGGGGGGGGGGTTGTGAGGTCCCTGTTCTATTTGGGGTTGAGGGGTCCCTGCCCTATTTAGGGGGGGTCCCTGTCCTATTTGAGGGGGGTTGGGGGGTCCCTGTCCTATTTGGGGGGGGGGGGTCCCTGTCCTATTTGGGGGGTTGGGGGGTCCCTGTCCTATTTGGGGGGTGCCCCTGTTCTATTTGGGGGGGGTCCCTGCCCTATTTGAGGGGGGTTGGGGGGTCCCTGTCCTATTTGGGGGGGGTTGGGGGGTCCCTGTCCTATTTGGGGTTGGGGGGTCCCTTCCCCTGATTTTGGGGGTATTTTGTGGGGTGGGGGCTGGGCAGGGGGGGTTTCACCCCCTTTTTTTTTTCCCCTCCCCCCCCAGAGTTTTACAAAGAGTTAAACTGGACCCCCGAAAACCAGCGCAGGAACTCAGGTACCTCCCCAAACCACCCCAAAAACACCCAAACCGACCCCAAAATAACCCCAAAATACCCCAAACTGCCCCCAAACCATCCCTAAATACCCAAAACCACCCCAAAACCATCCCTAAATACCCAAAATAACCCCAAAATAACCCCAAACCACCCAAAATAACCCCAAAACCACCCAAAACCACCCCAAACCACCCCTGAATACCCAAAACCACCCCAAAATAACCCCAAACCACCCCAAAATAATCCCAAAACCACCCCTGAATACCCCAAACCACCCCAAAATAACCCCAAAACAACCCCAAACACCCCGACACCCCAACCCCTCTGAAAACACCCCAAAACCACCCCAAAATAACCCCAAAATAACCCCAAACCCACCCCAAAATACCCCCAAACCACCCCAAAACAACCCCAAACCACCCCAAAATAACCCCAAACCACCCCAAAACCACCCCAAAACAACCCCAAACACCCCGACACCCCAACCCCTCTGAAAACACCCCAGAACCACCCCAAAATACCCCCAAACCACCCCAAACCCACCCTTGAATACCCCAACCCACCCCAAAACCATCCCTGAATACCCAAACCCATCCCAAAACCACCCCAAAACCACCCCAAAATAACCCCAAAATACCCCAAAACCACCCCAAAATAACCCCAAACCCACCCCTGAATACCCAAAACCACCCCAAAATAACCCCAAACCACCCAAAATACCCCCAAACCACCCCAAAATAACCCAAAACCATCCCAAAACCACCCCAAACCACCCCAAACACCCCCTGACACCCCAAAAAAACCCCACTCTGAGACCCCAAAACCAGGGTTTATTGGGGGGGGGGGTTATGAGGGATTTGGGGGGGAGGTTTTGGGGTTTTTTTTTGGGGGAGGTTTTGGGTTTTTTTTGGGGGGAGGTTTTGGGGTTTTTTTGGGGGGAGGTTATGGGGGTTTTTTGGGGAGGTTTTGGGGTTTTTTGGGGGGGAGGTTATGGGGTTTTTTTGGGGGAGGTTATGGGGGTTTTTTTGGGGGGGGAATGTTTAGGGGGTTTATGGGGGGGTTAGGGGGAGTTTATTGAGGTTTTGGGGTTTTTTGGGGGGAGGTTATGGGTTTTTTTTGGGGGGAGGGATGTTTAGGGGGTTTATGGGGGGGTTAGGGGGGAGTTTATTGAGGTTTTGGGGGTTTTTTGGGGGGAGGTTTTGGGGTTTCTTTTGGGGGGAGGTTTTGGGGTTTTTTTTGGGGGGGAATGTTTAGGGGGTTTATGGGGGGGTTATGGGGGAGTTTATGGAGGTTTTGGGGTTTTTTTAGGGGGAGGTTTTGGGGGGTTTTTTGGGGGGGAGGTTTTGGGGTTTTTTTGGGGGGAGGTTTTGGGTTTTTTTGGGGGGAGGTTTTGGGGTTTTTTGGGGGGGGAATGTTTTAGGGGGTTTATGGGGGGGTTAGGGGGGAGTTTATTGAGGTTTTGGGGTTTTTTGGGGGGAGGTTATGGGGTTTTTTTGGGGGGAGGTTTTGGGGTTTTTTTGGGGGGGAATGTTTAGGGGGTTTATGGGGGGGTTATGGGGTTTTTAGGGGGAGTTTATTGGGCGTTTTTAGGTGATGTTTATCGGGTTTTTTTGGAGGTTATTTGGGGGGGTAATTATTTGGGGGGTAAATTATTTGGGGGGGTAAATTATTTGGTTTTTTTTGGGGGGTTTTCTGGAATGTTTTTCTGGGGGGTTTTTTCAGGGTTGGTTTCGGGGGGTGTTTTGATTTTGAGGGGTTGGTTAATTATTTGGGGGGGTTAATTATTTGGGGGGGTTAATTATTTGGGGGGGTTAATTATTTGGGGGGTTTAATTATTTGGGGGGGTAAATTATTTGGGGTTTTTTGGGGGTTTTTCTGGGGGGGTTTTTCAGGGTTGGTTTGGGGGGTTAATTATTTGGGGGGGTTAATTATTTGGGGGAGGTTAATTATTTGGGGGGGTTAATTATTTGGGGGGTTAATTATTTGGGTGGGGTAAATTATTTGGGTTTTGGGTTTTTTGTGGGGTTTTTCTGGGGGGGGTTCAGGGTTGGTTTTGGGAGGGGTTTTATTTTGGGGGGTTAATTATTTAGGGGGGTTTAATTATTTGGGGTTTTTTTCTGTGGGGTTTTTCTGGGGGGTTTTTTCAGGGTTGGTTTTGGGGGGGGTTGATTTTGGGGGGTTAATTATTTGGGGGGTTTAATTATTTGGGGGGGTTAATTATTTGGTTTTTTGGTTTTTTTTGTGGGGTTTTTCTGGGGGGGAATTTTCAGGGTTGGTTTCGGGGGGGTTTTGATTTTGGAGGGTTAATTATTGGGGGGGTTAATTATTTGGGGGGGTTAATTATTTGGGGGGGTTAATTATTTGGGGGATTAATTATTTGGGGGGTTTAATTATTTGGGGGGGTAAATTATTTGGGTTTTTTTGGGGGTTTTTCTGGGGGGTTTTTTCAGGGTTGGTTTGGGGGGTTAATTATTTGGGGGGGTTAATTATTTGGGGGAGGTTAATTATTTGGGGGGGTTAATTATTTGGGGGGTTAATTATTTGGGTGGGGTAAATTATTTGGGTTTTGGGTTTTTTGTGGGGTTTTTCTGGGGGGGGTTCAGGGTTGGTTTTGGGGGGGGTTTTATTTTGGGGGGTTAATTATTTAGGGGGGGTTAATTATTTGGGTTTTTTTGTTGTTTTTCTGGGGGGTTTTTCTGGGGGGGTTTTTTCAGGGTTGGTTTTGGGGGGGTTTTGATTTTGGGGGGTTAATTATTGGGGGGAGGTTAATTATTTGGGAGGGTAAATTATTTGGGGTTTTTTGGGTTTTTTTGTGGGGTTTCTCTGTTTTTTGTTTTTTTTTCAGGGTTGTTTTTGGGGAGGGATTTCGATTTTTGGGGTGGAATCTCTCGGGTTGCTTTTCCCTGGGGGTGTCCCCAGCACTTTTGGGGTGTCCCCAAGTGTTTTGTGACCCCCCCCAGCCCGTCCCGCCCCCCCCGGGCCGCCCCCCCCCGAGGGTCCCTGCGATTTCTGCGCGGGGGGACAAAAACCCCGCGGGCCCGAGGAGCTGATCAGCTGTGCTGATTGTGGGAGAGCAGGTGAGGGGACATTTGGGGACATTGGGGACATTGGGGGGGTCACAGGAGCTGATCAGCTGTGCTGATTGTGGGAGAGCAGGTGAGGGGACACTGGGGACATTGGGGACATTGGGGGGGTCACAGGAGCTGATCAGCTGTGCTGATTGTGGGAGAGCAGGTGAGGGGACATTGGGGACATTGGGGACATTTGGGGGGTCACAGGGGGGTCACAGGAGCTGATCAGCTGTGCTGATTGTGGGAGAGCAGGTGAGGGGACATTTGGGGACATTGGGGACATTGGGGGGTCACAGGGACATTTGGGGACATTGGGGACATTGGGGACATTGGGGACATTTGGGGGGTCACAGGGGGGTCACAGGAGCTGATCAGCTGTGCTGATTGTGGGAGAGCAGGTGAGGGGACATTTGGGGACATTGGGGACATTGGGGACATTGGGGACATTGGGGGGGTCACAGGGACATTTGGGGACATTGGGGGGGTCACAGGGACATTTGGGGACATTGGGGGGGTCACAGGGACATTTGGGGACATTGGGGACACTGGGGACATTGGGGACACTGGGGACATTGGGGGACATTGGGGACATTGGGGGACATTGGGGACATTGGGGACATTGGGGGACACTGGGGGGACATTGGGGACATTGGGGACATTGGGGACATTGGGGACATTGGGGGACATTGGGGGACATTGGGGACATTGGGGGACATTGGGGACATTGGGGACATTGGGGGACATTGGGGACATTGGGGACATTGGGGGACATTGGGGGACATTGGGGACATTGGGGGGGTCACAGGAGCTGATCAGCTGTGCTGATTGTGGGAGAGCAGGTGAGGGGACATTGGGGACATTGGGGACATTTGGGGACATTTGGGGACATTGGGGGACATTGGGGACATTGGGGACATTTGGGGACATTGGGGGACATTGGGGACATTGGGGGACATTTGGGGACATTGGGGGACATTTGGGGACATTGGGGGACATTGGGGGACATTGGGGACATTGGGGACATTTGGGGACATTTGGGGACATTGGGGGACATTGGGGACATTTGGGGACATTGGGACATTGGGGGACATTGGGGACATTGGGGGACATTGGGGGACATTTGGGGACATTGGGGACATTGGGGGACACTGGGGGGACATTGGGGACATTGGGGGACATTGGGGGGGTCACAGGGACATTCGGGGACATTTGGGGGTCACAGGGACATTGGGGGGGTCACAGGGAGGTCACAGGGACATTGGGGGGGTCACAGGGACATTTTGGGGGGTCACAGGGACATTTGGGGGTCACAGGGGGGTCACAGGGTGTGTGTGATGTGCCCAGGTCTGTCCCTGTCCCTGTCCCTGTGTCCCTGTCCCTGTCCCTGTGTCCCTGTCCCTGTGTCCCTGTCCCTGTCCCTGTGTCCCTGTCCCTGTGTCCCTGTGTCCCTGTGTCCCTGTGTCCCTGTGTCCCTGTCCCTGTCCCTGTCCCTGTGTCCCTGTGTCCCTGTCCCTGTGTCCCTGTGTCCCTGTCCCTGTCCCTGTCCCTGTCCCTGTGTCCCTGTGTCCCTGTGTCCCTGTCCCTGTGTCCCTGTGTCCCTGTCCCTGTCCCTGTCCCTGTGTCCCTGTCCCTGTGTCCCTGTCCCTGTGTCCCTGTCCCTGTCCGTGTGTCCCTGTCCCTGTGTCCCTGTCCCTGTCCCTGTCCCTGTGTCCCTGTCCCTGTCCCTGTCCCTGTCCCTGTGTCCCTGTCCCTGTCCCTGTGTCCCTGTCCCTGTCCGTGTGTCCCTGTCCCTGTGTCCCTGTGTCCCTGTCCCTGTGTCCCTGTCCCTGTGTCCCTGTCCCTGTCCGTGTGTCCCTGTCCCTGTGTCCCTGTGTCCCTGTCCCTGTCCCTGTGTCCCTGTGTCCCTGTGTCCCTGTGTCCCTGTCCCTGTGTCCCTGTGTCCCTGTCCCTGTCCCTGTGTCCCTGTGTCCCTGTGTCCCTGTGTCCCTGTCCCTGTGTCCCTGTCCCTGTCCCTGTGTCCCTGTCCCTGTCCCTGTCCCTGTGTCCCTGTCCCTGTGTCCCTGTGTCCCTGTCCCTGTCCCTGTCCCTGTGTCCCTGTGTCCCTGTGTCCCTGTGTCCCTGTCCCTGTGTCCCTGTCCCTGTCCCTGTGTCCCTGTCCCTGTCCCTGTCCCTGTCCCTGTCCCTGTCCCTGTGTCCCTGTCCCTGTCCCTGTCCCTGTCCCTGTGTCCCTGTCCCTGTCCCTGTCCCTGTGTCCCTGTCCCTGTGTCCCTGTGTCCCTGTCCCTGTGTCCCTGTCCCTGTCCCTGTCCCTGTCCCTGTGTCCCTGTGTCCCTGTCCCTGTCCCTGTCCCTGTCCCTGTCCCTGTGTCCCTGTGTCCCTGTCCCTGTCCCTGTCCCTGTCCCTGTGTCCCTGTCCCTGTGTCCCTGTCCCTGTCCCTGTCCCTGTGTCCCTGTCCCTGTCCCTGTCCCTGTCCCTGTCCCTGTGTCCCTGTCCCTGTCCCTGTGTCCCTGTCCCTGTCCCTGTCCCTGTCCCTGTCCCTGTCCCTGTCCCTGTCCCTGTGTCCCTGTCCCTGTCCTTGTCCCTGTCCCTGTCCCTGTGTCCCTGTCCCTGTCCCTGTCCCTGTGTCCCTGTCCCTGTGTCCCTGTGTCCCTGTCCCTGTCCCTGTGTCCCTGTCCCTGTCCCTGTGTCCCTGTCCCTGTGTCCCTGTCCCTGTCCCTGTGTCCCTGTCCCTGTGTCCCTGTCCCTGTCCCTGTCCCTGTCCCTGTGTCCCTGTCCCTGTGTCCCTGTCCCTGTCCCTGTCCCTGTCCCTGTGTCCCTGTCCCTGTGTCCCTGTCCCTGTCCCTGTCCCTGTGTCCCTGTCCCTGTGTCCCTGTCCCTGTCCCTGTGTCCCTGTCCCTGTCCCTGTCCCTGTCCCTGTCCCTGTGTCCCTGTGTCCCTGTCCCTGTCCCTGTCCCTGTCCCTGTGTCCCTGTCCCTGTCCCTGTCCCTGTCCCTGTCCCTGTCCCTGTCCCTGTGTCCCTGTCCCTGTCCCTGTGTCCCTGTGTCCCTGTGTCCCTGTGTCCCTGTCCCTGTCCCTGTCCCTGTGTCCCTGTCCCTGTGTCCCTGTCCCTGTCCCTGTCCCTGTCCCTGTCCCTGTGTCCCTGTGTCCCTGTCCCTGTCCCTGTCCCTGTGTCCCTGTGTCCCTGTCCCTGTGTCCCTGTCCCTGTGTCCCTGTGTCCCTGTCCCTGTCCCTGTGTCCCTGTCCCTGTCCCTGTCCCTGTGTCCCTGTCCCTGTCCCTGTGTCCCTGTGTCCCTGTGTCCCTGTGTCCCTGTCCCTGTCCCTGTCCCTGTCCCTGTCCCTGTGTCCCTGTCCCTGTCCCTGTCCCTGTGTCCCTGTCCCTGTCCCTGTCCCTGTGTCCCTGTCCCTGTGTCCCTGTGTCCCTGTCCCTGTGTCCCTGTCCCTGTCCCTGTCCCTGTCCCTGTGTCCCTGTGTCCCTGTCCCTGTGTCCCTGTCCCTGTCCCTGTCCCTGTCCCTGTCCCTGTGTCCCTGTCCCTGTCCCTGTCCCTGTGTCCCTGTCCCTGTCCCTGTGTCCCTGTGTCCCTGTGTCCCTGTCCCTGTCCCTGTCCCTGTCCCTGTGTCCCTGTCCCTGTGTCCCTGTCCCTGTCCCTGTGTCCCTGTCCCTGTCCCTGTCCCTGTGTCCCTGTCCCTGTCCCTGTCCCTGTCCCTGTGTCCCTGTCCCTGTCCCTGTGTCCCTGTGTCCCTGTGTCCCTGTCCCTGTCCCTGTCCCTGTCCCTGTCCCTGTGTCCCTGTCCCTGTCCCTGTCCCTGTCCCTGTCCCTGTGTCCCTGTCCTTGTCCCTGTCCCTGTCCCTGTCCCTGTCCCTGTGTCCCTGTCCCTGTGTCCCTGTCCCTGTCCCTGTCCCTGTGTCCCTGTCCCTGTGTCCCTGTGTCCCTGTCCCTGTCCCTGTGTCCCTGTGTCCCTGTCCCTGTGTCCCTGTCCCTGTGTCCCTGTCCCTGTGTCCCTGTCCCTGTGTCCCTGTCCCTGTCCCTGTCCCTGTGTCCCTGTCCCTGTGTCCCTGTGTCCCTGTCCCTGTCCCTGTGTCCCTGTCCCTGTGTCCCTGTCCCTGTCCCTGTCCCTGTGTCCCTGTCCCTGTGTCCCTGTGTCCCTGTCCCTGTCCCTGTGTCCCTGTCCCTGTCCCTGTCCCTGTGTCCCTGTCCCTGTGTCCCTGTCCCTGTCCCTGTCCCTGTGTCCCTGTCCCTGTCCCTGTGTCCCTGTCCCTGTCCCTGTCCCTGTCCCTGTGTCCCTGTCCCTGTCCCTGTCCCTGTCCCTGTCCCTGTGTCCCTGTCCCTGTCCCTGTGTCCCTGTCCCTGTGTCCCTGTCCCTGTCCCTGTGTCCCTGTCCCTGTGTCCCTGTCCCTGTCCCTGTCCCTGTCCCTGTGTCCCTGTCCCTGTGTCCCTGTCCCTGTCCCTGTCCCTGTCCCTGTGTCCCTGTCCCTGTGTCCCTGTCCCTGTCCCTGTCCCTGTGTCCCTGTCCCTGTGTCCCTGTCCCTGTCCCTGTCCCTGTCCCTGTGTCCCTGTCCCTGTCCCTGTCCCTGTGTCCCTGTCCCTGTCCCTGTCCCTGTGTCCCTGTGTCCCTGTCCCTGTCCCTGTCCCTGTCCCTGTGTCCCTGTCCCTGTCCCTGTCCCTGTCCCTGTCCCTGTCCCTGTGTCCCTGTCCCTGTCCCTGTGTCCCTGTGTCCCTGTGTCCCTGTCCCTGTCCCTGTCCCTGTCCCTGTCCCTGTCCCTGTCCCTGTCCCTGTGTCCCTGTCCCTGTGTCCCTGTGTCCCTGTGTCCCTGTGTCCCTGTCCCTGTCCCTGTCCCTGTGTCCCTGTCCCTGTCCCTGTCCCTGTCCCTGTGTCCCTGTCCCTGTCCCTGTCCCTGTCCCTATGTCCCTGTCCCTGTCCCTGTCCCTGTCCCTGTCCCTGTCCCTGTCCCTGTCCCTGTGTCCCTGTGTCCCTGTCCCTGTCCGTGTGTCCCTGTGTCCCTGTCCCTGTCCCTGTCCCTGTCCCTGTGTCCCTGTGTCCCTGTCCCTGTCCCTGTCCCTGTGTCCCTGTCCCTGTCCCTGTGTCCCTGTGTCCCTGTCCCTGTCCCTGTGTCCCTGTCCCTGTCCCTGTCCCTGTCCCTGTGTCCCTGTCCCTGTCCCTGTGTCCCTGTGTCCCTGTCCCTGTCCCTGTCCCTGTGTCCCTGTCCCTGTCCCTGTGTCCCTGTCCCTGTGTCCCTGTGTCCCTGTGTCCCTGTCCCTGTCCCTGTCCCTGTCCCTGTCCCTGTCCCTGTCCCTGTGTCCCTGTCCCTGTCCCTGTGTCCCTGTCCCTGTCCCTGTCCCTGTCCCTGTGTGTCCCTGTCCCTGTCCCTGTCCCTGTGTCCCTGTCCCTGTCCCTGTGTCCCTGTGTCCCTGTCCCTGTCCCTGTGTCCCTGTCCCTGTCCCTGTCCCTGTCCCTGTGTCCCTGTCCCTGTCCCTGTGTCCCTGTGTCCCTGTCCCTGTCCCTGTCCCTGTGTCCCTGTCCCTGTCCCTGTGTCCCTGTCCCTGTGTCCCTGTGTCCCTGTGTCCCTGTCCCTGTCCCTGTCCCTGTCCCTGTCCCTGTCCCTGTCCCTGTGTCCCTGTCCCTGTCCCTGTGTCCCTGTCCCTGTGTCCCTGTCCCTGTCCCTGTCCCTGTCCCTGTGTCCCTGTCCCTGTCCCTGTCCCTGTCCCTGTGTGTCCCTGTCCCTGTCCCTGTCCCTGTGTCCCTGTCCCTGTGTCCCTGTGTCCCTGTCCCTGTCCCTGTCCCTGTCCCTGTCCCTGTCCCTGTCCTTGTCCCTGTCCCTGTGTCCCTGTCCCTGTCCCTGTCCCTGTGTCCCTGTCCCTGTCCCTGTCCCTGTCCCTGTCCCTGTCCCTGTCCCTGTCCCTGTCCCTGTGTCCCTGTCCCTGTCCCTGTGTCCCTGTCCCTGTCCCTGTCCCTGTCCCTGTGTCCCTGTCCCTGTCCCTGTCCCTGTCCCTGTCCCTGTGTCCCTGTCCCTGTCCCTGTGTCCCTGTGTCCCTGTGTCCCTGTCCCTGTCCCTGTCCCTGTCCCTGTCCCTGTCCCTGTGTCCCTGTCCCTGTCCCTGTCCCTGTCCCTGTCCCTGTCCCTGTCCCTGTGTCCCTGTCCCTGTGTCCCTGTCCCTGTCCCTGTCCCTGTCCCTGTCCCTGTCCCTGTCCCTGTGTCCCTGTGTCCCTGTCCCTGTCCCTGTGTCCCTGTCCCTGTCCCTGTGTCCCTGTCCCTGTGTCCCTGTCCCTGTCCCTGTCCCTGTCCCTGTCCCTGTCCCTGTGTCCCTGTCCCTGTCCCTGTCCCTGTCCCTGTCCCTGTCCCTGTGTCCCTGTCCCTGTCCCTGTGTCCCTGTCCCTGTCCCTGTGTCCCTGTGTCCCTGTCCCTGTGTCCCTGTGTCCCTGTCCCTGTCCCTGTCCCTGTGTCCCTGTGTCCCTGTCCCTGTGTCCCTGTCCCTGTCCCTGTGTCCCTGTCCCTGTCCCTGTGTCCCTGTGTCCCTGTCCCTGTCCCTGTCCCTGTCCCTGTGTCCCTGTGTCCCTGTCCCTGTCCCTGTGTCCCTGTCCCTGTCCCTGTCCCTGTGTCCCTGTCCCTGTCCCTGTCCCTGTCCCTGTCCCTGTCCCTGTGTCCCTGTCCCTGTCCCTGTCCCTGTCCCTGTCCCTGTCCCTGTGTCCCTGTCCCTGTCCCTGTCCCTGTCCCTGTGTCCCTGTCCCTGTGTCCCTGTCCCTGTCCCTGTCCCTGTCCCTGTCCCTGTCCCTGTCCCTGTCCCTGTCCCTGTCCCTGTGTCCCTGTCCCTGTCCGTGTGTCCCTGTGTCCCTGTCCCTGTGTCCCTCTGACCCCTCCCTGTCCCCAGGTCACCCATCGTGCCTGCAGTTCACCCTGGCCATGGCGGCGGCGGCGCGGACCTACCGCTGGCAGTGCATCGAGTGTAAATCCTGCAGCCTCTGCGGCACGGCCGAGAACGATGTGAGACCCCAAACCCACCCCAAAACCCCCCAAAACCCAACCATCCCCCCAAACCCCCCCAAACCCCCCCAAACCCCCCCCGTCCCGCTGGCAGTGCATCGAGTGTAAATCCTGCAGCCTCTGCGGCACCGCTGAGAACGATGTGAGACCCCAAACCCACCCCTCTGATACCCCTGACCCCAAACCCACCCCCAGAGCCCCCCAAAATCCCACCCAACCCCCCCAAACCCACCCAACCCCTCCCAAACCCAACCCCCCCCCGTCCCGCTGGCAGTGCATCGAGTGTAAATCCTGCAGCCTGTGCGGCACGGCCGAGAACGATGTGAGACCCCAAACCCACCCCAAAACCCCAAAGCCACCCACCTGATACCCCTGACCCCAAACCCACCCCCCAAAACCACTTCGACCCCCCCCCAAACCACCCTGACCCCCCAAACCCCCCTGACCCCCCCAAACCCCCCTGACCCCCCAAACCCCCCTGACCCCCCCAAACCACCCTGACCCCCCAAACCACCCTGACCCCCCCAAACCCCCCTGACCCCCCAAAAACCACCCTGACCCCCCCAAACCCCCCTGACCCCCCAAAAACCACCCTGACCCCCCAAACCACCCTGACCCCCCCAAACCACCCTGACCCCCCCAAAACCACCCTGACCCCCCCAAACCACCCTGACCCCCCCCAAACCACCCTGACCCCCCCAAACCACCCTGACCCCCCAAAAACCACCCCCCCAAACCACCCTGACCCCCCCAAACCCCCCTGACCCCCCCAAACCACCCTGACCCCCCAAAACCACCCTGACCCCCCCAAACCACCCTGACCCCCCAAAAACCACCCTGACCCCCCCCAAACCACCCTGACCCCCCCAAACCACCCTGACCCCCCCAAAACCACCCTGACCCCCCCAAAACCACCCTGACCCCCCAAAAACCACCCTGACCCCCCAAAAAACCACCCTGATCCCCCCAAAACCACCCTGACCCCCCAAAAACCACCCCCCCAAACCACCCTGACCCCCCCAAACCCCCCTGACCCCCCCAAACCACCCTGACCCCCCAAAACCCACCCCCCAAACCACCCTGACCCCCCCAAACCCCCCTGACCCCCCCAAACCACCCTGACCCCCCAAACCACCCTGACCCCCCCAAAACCACCCTGACCCCCCCAAACCACCCTGACCCCCCCAAACCACCCTGACCCCCCAAACCACCCTGACCCCCCCAAACCACCCTGACCCCCCCAAACCACCCTGACCCCCCCAAAACCACCCTGACCCCCCCCAAACCACCCTGACCCCCCCCAAACCACCCTGACCCCCCCCAAAACCACCCCCCAAACCACCCTGACCCCCCAAAACCCCCCTGACCCCCAAACCCCTCCTTTGGAAGGGCCCCGACCCCCCAACCCCCCAAAAAACCCCCCCTTGACCCCCAAACTCCCCCTCCTCAATCCCCACGACCCCCGCTTTGGAACAGCCCCCAACCCCCCCAACCCCCCCCCCCAGGACCCCCCAGAAATCCCCTGGGGGAGCCCCCTCCCCACCCCCCGTTGTGCCCCCCAAAAATCCCCTTAGGGACCCCCTCCCCACCCCCAGGACCCCCCAAAAATGCCCTTAGGGACCCCTCCCCACCCCCGCTGTGCCCCCAGGACCAGCTCCTGTTCTGTGACGATTGTGACCGGGGGTACCACATGTACTGCCTGAGCCCCCCCATGGCGGAGCCCCCCGAAGGTGCCCGAGGGGATTTGGGGGGTCCCAGGGGGTCCTCGGGGGGGATTTGGGGATCCCAGGGGGGAGTTTGGGGCATTTGGGGGGGATTTGAGGGGATTTGGGGGGGATTTGGGGGTCCTGGGGGGGGAGTTTGAGGCATTTGGGGGGATTTGGGGGGATTTGGGGGGCTGGGAGGGGGGATTTGGGGATCCTGGGGGGGGATTTGGGGATCTCAGGGGGGAATTTGGGGGTCCCAGGGGGGAGTTTGGGGCATATGGGGTGGATTTGAGGGGATTTGGGGGGATTTGAGGGGATTTGGGGGGATTTGGGGGGATTTGGGGGTCGTGGGGGGGGATTTGGGGGTCCCAGGGGGGATTTTGGGGCATTTGGGGGGGATTTGAGGGGATTTGGGGGGCTGGGAAGGGGGATTTGGGGGTCCTGGGGAGGGATTTGGGGATCCCAGGGGGGAGTTTGGGGCATTTGGGGGGGGATTTGGGGGTCCCAGAGGGGAGTTTGAGGCATTTGGGGGGGATTTGAGGGGATTTGGGGAGGATTTGGGGGTCCGGGGAGGGAGTTTGGGGTATTTGGGGGGGATTTGGGGGTCCTGGGGGGGGATTTGGGGGTCCTGGGGAGGAGTTTGGGGGTTCCAGGGGGGAGTTTGGGGCATTTGGGGGGGATTTGGGGGGGATTTGGGGGTCGTGGGGGGGGATTTGGGGCATTAGGGGGGGATTTGAGGGGATTTGGGGGGGATTTGGGGGGCTGGGAGGGGGGATTTGGGGCATTTGGGGGGGAACTGGGGGGGATTTGGGAGTCCTGGGGGGGGATTTGGGGTCCCAGGGGGGAGTTTGGGGCATTTGGGGGGGATTTGAAGGGATTTGGGGGGGATTTGGGGGTCCTGGGGGGGAGTTTGGGGGTCCCAGGGTGGAGTTTGGGGCATTTGGGGGGGATTTGGGGATCCCAGGGGGGAATTTGGGGGCTGGGGGGGGGGATTTGGAGGCATTTGGGGGTCCTGGGGGGGATTTGGGGATACTGGGGGAGGATTTGGGGGGGATTTGGGGATCCCGGGGGGGGGATTTGGGGGTCCTTGGCAGGGATTTGGGGGGGATTTGGGGTCTCAGGTATTTGGGGGTGTTTTTGGCCGGGGTGGGGGTCGGGTCAGGGATTTGGGGTGGGGTCAGAGATTTTGGGGAAAGGGGTCAGATTTTGGGGTGGGGGGGTCGGGGATTTTGGTGGGGGGGGGGGTCCCCCGAGTCTGGGGTTTTTTGGGGGAGGGGCTGTCAGGGATATTTTGGGAGGGTGTCAGATTTTTTGGGGGGGTTCAGTGATTTTTTGGGGGGGTTCAGTGATTTTTTGGGGGGCTGTCAGGGATTTTAGGGGGGGTTTCAGGGATTTTTTAGGGGGAGTGCCAGGGATTTTTTTGGAGGGGTGTCAGCGATTTTTTGGGGGGGTGTCAGGGATTTTTTGGGGGGCTATCAAGGATTTTAGGGGGGGCTGTCAGGGATTTTGGGGGGGAGTGTCAGGGATTTTTTAGGGGGGTGCCAGGGATTTTTGGGGGGGTGTCAGCGATTTTTTGGAGGGGTGTCAGGGGTTTTTTAGGGGGGCTGTCAGTGATTTTTTGGGGGGGTTTCAGTGATTTTTTGGGGGGGTGCCCGGGATTTTTGGGGGGGTGTCCGGGATTTTTTTGGGGGGCTGTCAGGGATTTTTTAGGGGGCTGTCAGTGATTTTTTAGGGGGCTGTCCCCCCAAAATCTGACCCCCCCCTCCCCAAATTCAGGCAGCTGGAGCTGCCACCTTTGCCTGAGGCAGCTGAAGGAAAAAGCCTCGGCCTTCATCACCCTCACTTAGGGGGGGGAAGGGGTTGGACCCCCCCAAAACCCCCCCCAAAAAACCCCCCCCTCCAAAACAACACCCCTCCCTCCCCCCCCTCCCCCCCC
>JAWZSU010000124.1:0-27500 GCA_038380795.1 Pyrocephalus nanus
CCCTAACCCTAACCCTAACCCTAACCCTAACCCTAACCCTAACCCTAACCCTAACCCTAACCCTAACCCTAACCCTAACCCTAACCCTAACCCTAACCCTAACCCTAACCCTAACCCTAACCCTAACCCTAACCCTAACCCTAACCCTAACCCTAACCCTAACCCTAACCCTAACCCTAACCCTAACCCTAACCCTAACCCTAACCCTAACCCTAACCCTAACCCTAACCCTAACCCTAACCCTAACCCTAACCCTAACCCTAACCCTAACCCTAACCCTAACCCTAACCCTAACCCTAACCCTAACCCTAACCCTAACCCTAACCCTAACCCTAACCCTAACCCTAACCCTAACCCTAACCCTAACCCTAACCCTAACCCTAACCCTAACCCTAACCCTAACCCTAACCCTAACCCTAACCCTAACCCTAACCCTAACCCTAACCCTAACCCTAACCCTAACCCTAACCCTAACCCTAACCCTAACCCTAACCCTAACCCTAACCCTAACCCTAACCCTAACCCTAACCCTAACCCTAACCCTAACCCTAACCCTAACCCTAACCCTAACCCTAACCCTAACCCTAACCCTAACCCTAACCCTAACCCTAACCCTAACCCTAACCCTAACCCTAACCCTAACCCTAACCCTAACCCTAACCCTAACCCTAACCCTAACCCTAACCCTAACCCTAACCCTAACCCTAACCCTAACCCTAACCCTAACCCTAACCCTAACCCTAACCCTAACCCTAACCCTAACCCTAACCCTAACCCTAACCCTAACCCTAACCCTAACCCTAACCCTAACCCTAACCCTAACCCTAACCCTAACCCTAACCCTAACCCTAACCCTAACCCTAACCCTAACCCTAACCCTAACCCTAACCCTAACCCTAACCCTAACCCTAACCCTAACCCTAACCCTAACCCTAACCCTAACCCTAACCCTAACCCTAACCCTAACCCTAACCCTAACCCTAACCCTAACCCTAACCCTAACCCTAACCCTAACCCTAACCCTAACCCTAACCCTAACCCTAACCCTAACCCTAACCCTAACCCTAACCCTAACCCTAACCCTAACCCTAACCCTAACCCTAACCCTAACCCTAACCCTAACCCTAACCCTAACCCTAACCCTAACCCTAACCCTAACCCTAACCCTAACCCTAACCCTAACCCTAACCCTAACCCTAACCCTAACCCTAACCCTAACCCTAACCCTAACCCTAACCCTAACCCTAACCCTAACCCTAACCCTAACCCTAACCCTAACCCTAACCCTAACCCTAACCCTAACCCTAACCCTAACCCTAACCCTAACCCTAACCCTAACCCTAACCCTAACCCTAACCCTAACCCTAACCCTAACCCTAACCCTAACCCTAACCCTAACCCTAACCCTAACCCTAACCCTAACCCTAACCCTAACCCTAACCCTAACCCTAACCCTAACCCTAACCCTAACCCTAACCCTAACCCTAACCCTAACCCTAACCCTAACCCTAACCCTAACCCTAACCCTAACCCTAACCCTAACCCTAACCCTAACCCTAACCCTAACCCTAACCCTAACCCTAACCCTAACCCTAACCCTAACCCTAACCCTAACCCTAACCCTAACCCTAACCCTAACCCTAACCCTAACCCTAACCCTAACCCTAACCCTAACCCTAACCCTAACCCTAACCCTAACCCTAACCCTAACCCTAACCCTAACCCTAACCCTAACCCTAACCCTAACCCTAACCCTAACCCTAACCCTAACCCTAACCCTAACCCTAACCCTAACCCTAACCCTAACCCTAACCCTAACCCTAACCCTAACCCTAACCCTAACCCTAACCCTAACCCTAACCCTAACCCTAACCCTAACCCTAACCCTAACCCTAACCCTAACCCTAACCCTAACCCTAACCCTAACCCTAACCCTAACCCTAACCCTAACCCTAACCCTAACCCTAACCCTAACCCTAACCCTAACCCTAACCCTAACCCTAACCCTAACCCTAACCCTAACCCTAACCCTAACCCTAACCCTAACCCTAACCCTAACCCTAACCCTAACCCTAACCCTAACCCTAACCCTAACCCTAACCCTAACCCTAACCCTAACCCTAACCCTAACCCTAACCCTAACCCTAACCCTAACCCTAACCCTAACCCTAACCCTAACCCTAACCCTAACCCTAACCCTAACCCTAACCCTAACCCTAACCCTAACCCTAACCCTAACCCTAACCCTAACCCTAACCCTAACCCTAACCCTAACCCTAACCCTAACCCTAACCCTAACCCTAACCCTAACCCTAACCCTAACCCTAACCCTAACCCTAACCCTAACCCTAACCCTAACCCTAACCCTAACCCTAACCCTAACCCTAACCCTAACCCTAACCCTAACCCTAACCCTAACCCTAACCCTAACCCTAACCCTAACCCTAACCCTAACCCTAACCCTAACCCTAACCCTAACCCTAACCCTAACCCTAACCCTAACCCTAACCCTAACCCTAACCCTAACCCTAACCCTAACCCTAACCCTAACCCTAACCCTAACCCTAACCCTAACCCTAACCCTAACCCTAACCCTAACCCTAACCCTAACCCTAACCCTAACCCTAACCCTAACCCTAACCCTAACCCTAACCCTAACCCTAACCCTAACCCTAACCCTAACCCTAACCCTAACCCTAACCCTAACCCTAACCCTAACCCTAACCCTAACCCTAACCCTAACCCTAACCCTAACCCTAACCCTAACCCTAACCCTAACCCTAACCCTAACCCTAACCCTAACCCTAACCCTAACCCTAACCCTAACCCTAACCCTAACCCTAACCCTAACCCTAACCCTAACCCTAACCCTAACCCTAACCCTAACCCTAACCCTAACCCTAACCCTAACCCTAACCCTAACCCTAACCCTAACCCTAACCCTAACCCTAACCCTAACCCTAACCCTAACCCTAACCCTAACCCTAACCCTAACCCTAACCCTAACCCTAACCCTAACCCTAACCCTAACCCTAACCCTAACCCTAACCCTAACCCTAACCCTAACCCTAACCCTAACCCTAACCCTAACCCTAACCCTAACCCTAACCCTAACCCTAACCCTAACCCTAACCCTAACCCTAACCCTAACCCTAACCCTAACCCTAACCCTAACCCTAACCCTAACCCTAACCCTAACCCTAACCCTAACCCTAACCCTAACCCTAACCCTAACCCTAACCCTAACCCTAACCCTAACCCTAACCCTAACCCTAACCCTAACCCTAACCCTAACCCTAACCCTAACCCTAACCCTAACCCTAACCCTAACCCTAACCCTAACCCTAACCCTAACCCTAACCCTAACCCTAACCCTAACCCTAACCCTAACCCTAACCCTAACCCTAACCCTAACCCTAACCCTAACCCTAACCCTAACCCTAACCCTAACCCTAACCCTAACCCTAACCCTAACCCTAACCCTAACCCTAACCCTAACCCTAACCCTAACCCTAACCCTAACCCTAACCCTAACCCTAACCCTAACCCTAACCCTAACCCTAACCCTAACCCTAACCCTAACCCTAACCCTAACCCTAACCCTAACCCTAACCCTAACCCTAACCCTAACCCTAACCCTAACCCTAACCCTAACCCTAACCCTAACCCTAACCCTAACCCTAACCCTAACCCTAACCCTAACCCTAACCCTAACCCTAACCCTAACCCTAACCCTAACCCTAACCCTAACCCTAACCCTAACCCTAACCCTAACCCTAACCCTAACCCTAACCCTAACCCTAACCCTAACCCTAACCCTAACCCTAACCCTAACCCTAACCCTAACCCTAACCCTAACCCTAACCCTAACCCTAACCCTAACCCTAACCCTAACCCTAACCCTAACCCTAACCCTAACCCTAACCCTAACCCTAACCCTAACCCTAACCCTAACCCTAACCCTAACCCTAACCCTAACCCTAACCCTAACCCTAACCCTAACCCTAACCCTAACCCTAACCCTAACCCTAACCCTAACCCTAACCCTAACCCTAACCCTAACCCTAACCCTAACCCTAACCCTAACCCTAACCCTAACCCTAACCCTAACCCTAACCCTAACCCTAACCCTAACCCTAACCCTAACCCTAACCCTAACCCTAACCCTAACCCTAACCCTAACCCTAACCCTAACCCTAACCCTAACCCTAACCCTAACCCTAACCCTAACCCTAACCCTAACCCTAACCCTAACCCTAACCCTAACCCTAACCCTAACCCTAACCCTAACCCTAACCCTAACCCTAACCCTAACCCTAACCCTAACCCTAACCCTAACCCTAACCCTAACCCTAACCCTAACCCTAACCCTAACCCTAACCCTAACCCTAACCCTAACCCTAACCCTAACCCTAACCCTAACCCTAACCCTAACCCTAACCCTAACCCTAACCCTAACCCTAACCCTAACCCTAACCCTAACCCTAACCCTAACCCTAACCCTAACCCTAACCCTAACCCTAACCCTAACCCTAACCCTAACCCTAACCCTAACCCTAACCCTAACCCTAACCCTAACCCTAACCCTAACCCTAACCCTAACCCTAACCCTAACCCTAACCCTAACCCTAACCCTAACCCTAACCCTAACCCTAACCCTAACCCTAACCCTAACCCTAACCCTAACCCTAACCCTAACCCTAACCCTAACCCTAACCCTAACCCTAACCCTAACCCTAACCCTAACCCTAACCCTAACCCTAACCCTAACCCTAACCCTAACCCTAACCCTAACCCTAACCCTAACCCTAACCCTAACCCTAACCCTAACCCTAACCCTAACCCTAACCCTAACCCTAACCCTAACCCTAACCCTAACCCTAACCCTAACCCTAACCCTAACCCTAACCCTAACCCTAACCCTAACCCTAACCCTAACCCTAACCCTAACCCTAACCCTAACCCTAACCCTAACCCTAACCCTAACCCTAACCCTAACCCTAACCCTAACCCTAACCCTAACCCTAACCCTAACCCTAACCCTAACCCTAACCCTAACCCTAACCCTAACCCTAACCCTAACCCTAACCCTAACCCTAACCCTAACCCTAACCCTAACCCTAACCCTAACCCTAACCCTAACCCTAACCCTAACCCTAACCCTAACCCTAACCCTAACCCTAACCCTAACCCTAACCCTAACCCTAACCCTAACCCTAACCCTAACCCTAACCCTAACCCTAACCCTAACCCTAACCCTAACCCTAACCCTAACCCTAACCCTAACCCTAACCCTAACCCTAACCCTAACCCTAACCCTAACCCTAACCCTAACCCTAACCCTAACCCTAACCCTAACCCTAACCCTAACCCTAACCCTAACCCTAACCCTAACCCTAACCCTAACCCTAACCCTAACCCTAACCCTAACCCTAACCCTAACCCTAACCCTAACCCTAACCCTAACCCTAACCCTAACCCTAACCCTAACCCTAACCCTAACCCTAACCCTAACCCTAACCCTAACCCTAACCCTAACCCTAACCCTAACCCTAACCCTAACCCTAACCCTAACCCTAACCCTAACCCTAACCCTAACCCTAACCCTAACCCTAACCCTAACCCTAACCCTAACCCTAACCCTAACCCTAACCCTAACCCTAACCCTAACCCTAACCCTAACCCTAACCCTAACCCTAACCCTAACCCTAACCCTAACCCTAACCCTAACCCTAACCCTAACCCTAACCCTAACCCTAACCCTAACCCTAACCCTAACCCTAACCCTAACCCTAACCCTAACCCTAACCCTAACCCTAACCCTAACCCTAACCCTAACCCTAACCCTAACCCTAACCCTAACCCTAACCCTAACCCTAACCCTAACCCTAACCCTAACCCTAACCCTAACCCTAACCCTAACCCTAACCCTAACCCTAACCCTAACCCTAACCCTAACCCTAACCCTAACCCTAACCCTAACCCTAACCCTAACCCTAACCCTAACCCTAACCCTAACCCTAACCCTAACCCTAACCCTAACCCTAACCCTAACCCTAACCCTAACCCTAACCCTAACCCTAACCCTAACCCTAACCCTAACCCTAACCCTAACCCTAACCCTAACCCTAACCCTAACCCTAACCCTAACCCTAACCCTAACCCTAACCCTAACCCTAACCCTAACCCTAACCCTAACCCTAACCCTAACCCTAACCCTAACCCTAACCCTAACCCTAACCCTAACCCTAACCCTAACCCTAACCCTAACCCTAACCCTAACCCTAACCCTAACCCTAACCCTAACCCTAACCCTAACCCTAACCCTAACCCTAACCCTAACCCTAACCCTAACCCTAACCCTAACCCTAACCCTAACCCTAACCCTAACCCTAACCCTAACCCTAACCCTAACCCTAACCCTAACCCTAACCCTAACCCTAACCCTAACCCTAACCCTAACCCTAACCCTAACCCTAACCCTAACCCTAACCCTAACCCTAACCCTAACCCTAACCCTAACCCTAACCCTAACCCTAACCCTAACCCTAACCCTAACCCTAACCCTAACCCTAACCCTAACCCTAACCCTAACCCTAACCCTAACCCTAACCCTAACCCTAACCCTAACCCTAACCCTAACCCTAACCCTAACCCTAACCCTAACCCTAACCCTAACCCTAACCCTAACCCTAACCCTAACCCTAACCCTAACCCTAACCCTAACCCTAACCCTAACCCTAACCCTAACCCTAACCCTAACCCTAACCCTAACCCTAACCCTAACCCTAACCCTAACCCTAACCCTAACCCTAACCCTAACCCTAACCCTAACCCTAACCCTAACCCTAACCCTAACCCTAACCCTAACCCTAACCCTAACCCTAACCCTAACCCTAACCCTAACCCTAACCCTAACCCTAACCCTAACCCTAACCCTAACCCTAACCCTAACCCTAACCCTAACCCTAACCCTAACCCTAACCCTAACCCTAACCCTAACCCTAACCCTAACCCTAACCCTAACCCTAACCCTAACCCTAACCCTAACCCTAACCCTAACCCTAACCCTAACCCTAACCCTAACCCTAACCCTAACCCTAACCCTAACCCTAACCCTAACCCTAACCCTAACCCTAACCCTAACCCTAACCCTAACCCTAACCCTAACCCTAACCCTAACCCTAACCCTAACCCTAACCCTAACCCTAACCCTAACCCTAACCCTAACCCTAACCCTAACCCTAACCCTAACCCTAACCCTAACCCTAACCCTAACCCTAACCCTAACCCTAACCCTAACCCTAACCCTAACCCTAACCCTAACCCTAACCCTAACCCTAACCCTAACCCTAACCCTAACCCTAACCCTAACCCTAACCCTAACCCTAACCCTAACCCTAACCCTAACCCTAACCCTAACCCTAACCCTAACCCTAACCCTAACCCTAACCCTAACCCTAACCCTAACCCTAACCCTAACCCTAACCCTAACCCTAACCCTAACCCTAACCCTAACCCTAACCCTAACCCTAACCCTAACCCTAACCCTAACCCTAACCCTAACCCTAACCCTAACCCTAACCCTAACCCTAACCCTAACCCTAACCCTAACCCTAACCCTAACCCTAACCCTAACCCTAACCCTAACCCTAACCCTAACCCTAACCCTAACCCTAACCCTAACCCTAACCCTAACCCTAACCCTAACCCTAACCCTAACCCTAACCCTAACCCTAACCCTAACCCTAACCCTAACCCTAACCCTAACCCTAACCCTAACCCTAACCCTAACCCTAACCCTAACCCTAACCCTAACCCTAACCCTAACCCTAACCCTAACCCTAACCCTAACCCTAACCCTAACCCTAACCCTAACCCTAACCCTAACCCTAACCCTAACCCTAACCCTAACCCTAACCCTAACCCTAACCCTAACCCTAACCCTAACCCTAACCCTAACCCTAACCCTAACCCTAACCCTAACCCTAACCCTAACCCTAACCCTAACCCTAACCCTAACCCTAACCCTAACCCTAACCCTAACCCTAACCCTAACCCTAACCCTAACCCTAACCCTAACCCTAACCCTAACCCTAACCCTAACCCTAACCCTAACCCTAACCCTAACCCTAACCCTAACCCTAACCCTAACCCTAACCCTAACCCTAACCCTAACCCTAACCCTAACCCTAACCCTAACCCTAACCCTAACCCTAACCCTAACCCTAACCCTAACCCTAACCCTAACCCTAACCCTAACCCTAACCCTAACCCTAACCCTAACCCTAACCCTAACCCTAACCCTAACCCTAACCCTAACCCTAACCCTAACCCTAACCCTAACCCTAACCCTAACCCTAACCCTAACCCTAACCCTAACCCTAACCCTAACCCTAACCCTAACCCTAACCCTAACCCTAACCCTAACCCTAACCCTAACCCTAACCCTAACCCTAACCCTAACCCTAACCCTAACCCTAACCCTAACCCTAACCCTAACCCTAACCCTAACCCTAACCCTAACCCTAACCCTAACCCTAACCCTAACCCTAACCCTAACCCTAACCCTAACCCTAACCCTAACCCTAACCCTAACCCTAACCCTAACCCTAACCCTAACCCTAACCCTAACCCTAACCCTAACCCTAACCCTAACCCTAACCCTAACCCTAACCCTAACCCTAACCCTAACCCTAACCCTAACCCTAACCCTAACCCTAACCCTAACCCTAACCCTAACCCTAACCCTAACCCTAACCCTAACCCTAACCCTAACCCTAACCCTAACCCTAACCCTAACCCTAACCCTAACCCTAACCCTAACCCTAACCCTAACCCTAACCCTAACCCTAACCCTAACCCTAACCCTAACCCTAACCCTAACCCTAACCCTAACCCTAACCCTAACCCTAACCCTAACCCTAACCCTAACCCTAACCCTAACCCTAACCCTAACCCTAACCCTAACCCTAACCCTAACCCTAACCCTAACCCTAACCCTAACCCTAACCCTAACCCTAACCCTAACCCTAACCCTAACCCTAACCCTAACCCTAACCCTAACCCTAACCCTAACCCTAACCCTAACCCTAACCCTAACCCTAACCCCTAACCCCTAACCCCTAACCCTAACCCTAACCCTAACCCCTAACCCTAACCCCTAACCCTAACCCTAACCCTAACCCTAACCCTAACCCTAACCCTAACCCTAACCCTAACCCTAAAAATAACCCTAACCCTAAAAATAACCCTAAAAATAACCCTAAAAATAACCCTAAAAATAACCCTAAAAATAACCCTAACCCTAACCCTAACCCTAACCCTAACCCTAACCCTAACCCTAAAAATAACCCTAACCCTAACCCTAACCCTAAAAATAACCCTAACCCTAAAAATAACCCTAACCCTAAAAATAACCCTAACCCTAAAAATAACCCTAACCCTAACCCTAACCCTAACCCTAAAAATAACCCTAACCCTAAAAATAACCCTAACCCTAACCCTAAAAATAACCCTAACCCTAAAAATAACCCTAACCCTAACCCTAAAAATAACCCTAACCCTAAAAATAACCCTAACCCTAAAAATAACCCTAAAAATAACCCTAAAAATAACCCTAAAAATAACCCTAAGAATAACCTTAAAAATAATTCTAAAAATAACCCTAAAAATAACCCTAACCCTAAAAATACCTCTAAAAATAACCCTAAAAATAACCCTAAAAATAACCCTAAAAATAACCCTAACCCTAAAAATAACCCTAACCCTAAAAGTAACCCCAACCCTAACCCCAAAAATAACCCTAACCCTAACCTTAACCCTAAAAAGAAAAACCTAAAAATAACCCTAAAAATAACCCTAAAAGTAACCCTAACCCTAACCCTAAAAATAACCCTAAAAATAACCCTAAAAATAACCTTAAAAATAATTCTAAAAATAACCCTAAAAATAACCCTAACCCTAAAAAACCCTCTAAAAATAACCCTAAAAAAACCCCTAAAAATAACCCTAAAAATAACCCTAACCCTAAAAATACCTCTAAAAATAACCCTAAAAATAACCCTAACCCTAACCCTAACCCTAACCCTAAAAATAACCCTAACCCTAAAAATAACCCTAACCCTAACCCTAACCCTAAAAATAACCCTAACCCTAAAAATAACCCTAACCCTAACCCTAAAAATAACCCTAAAAATAACCCTAAAAATAACCCTAAAAATAACCCTAACCCTAACCCTAACCCTAACCCTAACCCTAACCCTAACCCTAACCCTAAAAATAACCCTAAAAATAACCCTAAAAATAACCCTAAAAATAACCCTAAGAATAACCTTAAAAATAATTCTAAAAATAACCCTAAAAATAACCCTAACCCTAAAAATACCTCTAAAAATAACCCTAAAAATAACCCTAAAAATAACCCTAAAAATAACCCTAACCCTAAAAATAACCCTAACCCTAAAAGTAACCCCAACCCTAACCCCAAAAATAACCCTAACCCTAACCTTAACCCTAAAAAGAAAAACCTAAAAATAACCCTAAAAATAACCCTAAAAGTAACCCTAACCCTAACCCTAAAAATAACCCTAAAAATAACCCTAAAAATAACCTTAAAAATAATTCTAAAAATAACCCTAAAAATAACCCTAACCCTAAAAAACCCTCTAAAAATAACCCTAAAAAAACCCCTAAAAATAACCCTAAAAATAACCCTAACCCTAAAAATACCTCTAAAAATAACCCTAAAAATAACCCTAACCCTAACCCTAACCCTAACCCTAAAAATAACCCTAACCCTAAAAATAACCCTAACCCTAACCCTAACCCTAAAAATAACCCTAACCCTAAAAATAACCCTAACCCTAAAAATAACCCTAACCCTAACCCTAAAAATAACCCTAAAAATAACCCTAAAAATAACCCTAAAAATAACCCTAACCCTAACCCTAACCCTAACCCTAACCCTAACCCTAAAAATAACCCTAACCCTAAAAATAACCCTAACCCTAAAAATAACCCTAACCCTAAAAATAACCCTAACCCTAACCCTAACCCTAACCCTAACCCTAACCCTAACCCTAAAAATAACCCTAACCCTAAAAATAACCCTAACCCTAACCCTAAAAATAACCCTAACCCTAAAAATAACCCTAACCCTAACCCTAACCCTAACCCTAACCCTAACCCTAACCCTAACCCTAAAAATAACCCTAAAAATAACCCTAAAAATAACCCTAAAAATAACCCTAAGAATAACCTTAAAAATAATTCTAAAAATAACCCTAAAAATAACCCTAACCCTAAAAATACCTCTAAAAATAACCCTAAAAATAACCCTAAAAATAACCCTAAAAATAACCCTAACCCTAAAAATAACCCTAACCCTAAAAGTAACCCCAACCCTAACCCCAAAAATAACCCTAACCCTAACCTTAACCCTAAAAAGAAAAACCTAAAAATAACCCTAAAAATAACCCTAAAAGTAACCCTAACCCTAACCCTAAAAATAACCCTAAAAATAACCCTAAAAATAACCTTAAAAATAATTCTAAAAATAACCCTAAAAATAACCCTAACCCTAAAAAACCCTCTAAAAATAACCCTAAAAAAACCCCTAAAAATAACCCTAAAAATAACCCTAACCCTAAAAATACCTCTAAAAATAACCCTAAAAATAACCCTAACCCTAACCCTAACCCTAACCCTAAAAATAACCCTAACCCTAAAAATAACCCTAACCCTAACCCTAACCCTAAAAATAACCCTAACCCTAAAAATAACCCTAACCCTAAAAATAACCCTAACCCTAACCCTAAAAATAACCCTAAAAATAACCCTAAAAATAACCCTAAAAATAACCCTAACCCTAACCCTAACCCTAACCCTAACCCTAACCCTAAAAATAACCCTAACCCTAAAAATAACCCTAACCCTAAAAATAACCCTAACCCTAAAAATAACCCTAACCCTAACCCTAACCCTAACCCTAACCCTAACCCTAACCCTAAAAATAACCCTAACCCTAAAAATAACCCTAACCCTAACCCTAAAAATAACCCTAACCCTAAAAATAACCCTAACCCTAACCCTAACCCTAACCCTAACCCTAACCCTAACCCTAACCCTAAAAATAACCCTAAAAATAACCCTAAAAATAACCCTAAAAATAACCCTAAGAATAACCTTAAAAATAATTCTAAAAATAACCCTAAAAATAACCCTAACCCTAAAAATACCTCTAAAAATAACCCTAAAAATAACCCTAAAAATAACCCTAAAAATAACCCTAACCCTAAAAATAACCCTAACCCTAAAAGTAACCCCAACCCTAACCCCAAAAATAACCCTAACCCTAACCTTAACCCTAAAAAGAAAAACCTAAAAATAACCCTAAAAATAACCCTAAAAGTAACCCTAACCCTAACCCTAAAAATAACCCTAAAAATAACCCTAAAAATAACCTTAAAAATAATTCTAAAAATAACCCTAAAAATAACCCTAACCCTAAAAAACCCTCTAAAAATAACCCTAAAAAAACCCCTAAAAATAACCCTAAAAATAACCCTAACCCTAAAAATACCTCTAAAAATAACCCTAAAAATAACCCTAAAAATAACCCTAAAAATAACCCTAAAAATAACCCTAAAAATAACCCTAACCCTAAAAAACCCTCTAAAAATAACCCAAAAAATAACCCTAAAAATAACCCTAAAAATAATTCTAAAAATAACCCTAAAAGTAACCCTAAAAATAACCCTAACCCTAAAAATAACCCTAACCCTAACCCAAAAAATAACCCTAAATGTAACCCTAAAAAAACCCCTAATCCTAAAAATAACTCTAACCCTAAAAATAACCCTAAAAATAACCCTAACCCTAAAAATAACCCTAACCCTAAAAGTAACCCTAACCCTAAAAATAACCCTAAAAATACCTCTAAAAATAACCCTAAAAATAACCCTAACCCTAAAAAACCCTCTAAAAATAACCCAAAAAATAACCCTAAAAATAACCCTAAAAATAATTCTAAAAATAACCCTAAAAGTAACCCTAAAAATAACCCTAACCCTAAAAATAACCCTAAAAATAACCATAACCCTAAAAATAACCATAACCCTAAAAATAACCATAACCCTAAAAATAACCCTAACCCTACAAATAACCCTAAAAATAACCCTAAAAATAACCCTAACCCTAAAAATACCTCTAAAAATAACCCTAAAAATAACCCTAAAAATAACCCTAAAAATAACCCTAAAAATAACCCTAAAAATAACCCTAACCCTAAAAAACCCTCTAAAAATAACCCAAAAAATAACCCTAAAAATAACCCTAAAAATAATTCTAAAAATAACCCTAAAAGTAACCCTAAAAATAACCCTAACCCTAAAAATAACCCTAACCCTAACCCAAAAAATAACCCTAAATGTAACCCTAAAAAAACCCCTAATCCTAAAAATAACTCTAACCCTAAAAATAACCCTAAAAATAACCCTAAAAATAACCCTAAAAGTAACCCTAACCCTAACCCTAAAAATAACCCTAAAAATAACCCTAACCCTAAAAATAACCCTAACCCTTAAAATAACCCTAACCCTAAAAGTAACCCTAACCCTAAAAATAACCCTAAAAATACCTCTAAAAATAACCCTAAAAATAACCCTAACCCTAAAAAACCCTCTAAAAATAACCCTAAAAATAACCCTAAAAATAACCCTAAAAATAATTCTAAAAATAACCCTAAAAATAACCCTAAAAATAACCCTAACCCTAAAAATAACCCTAACCCTAACCCAAAAAATAACCCTAAATATAACCCTAAAAAAAACCCTAATCCTAAAAATAACTCTAACCCTAAAAATAACCCTAAAAATAACCCTAGAAATAACCCTAAAGGTAACCCTAACCCTAACCCTAAAAATAACCCTAAAAATAACCATAACCCTAAAAATAACCCTAACCCTAAAAATAACCCTAAAAATAACCCTAAAAATAACCTTAAAAATAATTCTAAAAATAACCCTAAAAATAACCCTAACCCTAAAAATACCTCTAAAAATAACCCTAAAAATAACCCTAAAAATAACCCTAAAAATAACCCTAACCCTAAAAATAACCCGAACCCTAAAAATAACCCTAAAAATACCTCTAAAAATAACCCTAAAAATATCCCTAACCCTAAAAGTAACCTGAACCCTTACCCTAAAAATAACCCTCACCCTAACCTTAACCCTAAAAAAAACCAAAAAATAACCCTAAAAATAACCCTAAAAGTAACCCTAACCCTAACCCTAAAAATAACCCTAACCCTAAAAATAACCCTAACCCTAAAAGTAACCCTAACCCTAAAAATAACCCTAAAAATACCTGTAAAAATAACCCTAAAAATAACCCTAACCCTAAAAAACCCTCTAAAAATAACCCTAAAAATAACCCTAAAAATAACCCTAAAAATAATTCTAAAAATAACCCTAAAAATAACCCTAAAAATATCCCTAACCCTAAAAACAACCCTAACCCTAACCCAAAAAATAACCCTAAATATAACCCTAAAAATAACCCTCATCCTAAAAATAACTCTAACCCTAAAAATAACCCTAAAAATAACCCTAGAAATAACCCTAAAGGTAAAACTAACCCTAACCCTAAAAATAACCCTAAAAATAACCCTAACCCTAAAAATAACCCTAACCCTAAAAATAACCCTAAAAATAACCCTAAAAATAACCTTAAAAATAATTCTAAAAATAACCCTAAAAATAACCCTAACCCTAAAAATACCTCTAAAAATAACCCTAAAAATAACCCTAAAAATAACCCTAACCCTAAAAATAACCCGAACCCTAAAAATAACCCTAAAAATACCTCTAAAAATAACCCTAAAAATAACCCTAACCCTAAAAGTAACCTGAACCCTTACCCTAAATATAACCCTCACCCTAACCTTAACCCTAAAAAAACCCAAAAAATAACCCTAAAAATAACCCTAAAAGTAACCCTAACCCTAACCCTAAAAATAACCCTAAAAATAACCCTAACCCTAAAAATAACCCTAACCCTAAAAGTAACCCTAACCCTAAAAATAACCCTAAAAATACCTCTAAAAATAACCCTAAAAATAACCCTAACCCTAAAAAACCCTCTAAAAATAACCCAAAAAATAACCCTAAAAATAACCCTAAAAATAATTCTAAAAATAACCCTAAAAGTAACCCTAAAAATAACCCTAACCCTAAAAATAACCCTAACCCTAACCCAAAAAATAACCCTAAATATAACCCTAAAAAAAACCCTAATCCTAAAAATAACTCTAACCCTAAAAATAACCCTAAAAATAAACCTAAAAATAACCCTAAAAGTAACCCTAACCCTAACCCTAAAAATAACCCTAAAAATAACCATAACCCTAAAAATAACCCTAACCCTAAAAATAACCCTAAAAATAACCCTAAGAATAACCTTAAAAATAATTCTAAAAATAACCCTAAAAATAACCCTAACCCTAAAAATACCTCTAAAAATAACCCTAAAAATAACCCTAAAAATAACCCTAAAAATAACCCTAACCCTAAAAATAACCCTAACCCTAAAAGTAACCCCAACCCTAACCCCAAAAATAACCCTAACCCTAACCTTAACCCTAAAAAGAAAAACCTAAAAATAACCCTAAAAATAACCCTAAAAGTAACCCTAACCCTAACCCTAAAAATAACCCTAAAAATAACCCTAAAAATAACCTTAAAAATAATTCTAAAAACAACCCTAAAAATAACCCTAAAAATAACCCTAACCCTAAAAAACCCTCTAAAAATAACCCTAAAAAAACCCCTAAAAATAACCCTAAAAATAACCCTAACCCTAAAAATACCTCTAAAAATAACCCTAAAAATAACCCTAAAAATAACCCTAAAAATAACCCTAAAAATAACCCTAAAAATAACCCTAACCCTAAAAAACCCTCTAAAAATAACCCTAAAAATAACCCTAAAAATAACCCTAAAAATAATTCTAAAAATAACCCTAAAAATAACCCTAAAAATATCCCTAACCCTAAAAACAACCCTAACCCTAACCCAAAAAATAACCCTAAATATAACCCTAAAAATAACCCTCATCCTAAAAATAACTCTAACCCTAAAAATAACCCTAAAAATAACCCTAGAAATAACCCTAAAGGTAAAACTAACCCTAACCCTAAAAATAACCCTAAAAATAACCCTAACCCTAAAAATAACCCTAACCCTAAAAATAACCCTAAAAATAACCCTAAAAATAACCTTAAAAATAATTCTAAAAATAACCCTAAAAATAACCCTAACCCTAAAAATACCTCTAAAAATAACCCTAAAAATAACCCTAAAAATAACCCTAACCCTAAAAATAACCCGAACCCTAAAAATAACCCTAAAAATACCTCTAAAAATAACCCTAAAAATAACCCTAACCCTAAAAGTAACCTGAACCCTTACCCTAAAAATAACCCTCACCCTAACCTTAACCCTAAAAAAACCCAAAAAATAACCCTAAAAATAACCCTAAAAGTAACCCTAACCCTAACCCTAAAAATAACCCTAAAAATAACCCTAACCCTAAAAATAACCCTAACCCTAAAAGTAACCCTAACCCTAAAAATAACCCTAAAAATACCTCTAAAAATAACCCTAAAAATAACCCTAACCCTAAAAAACCCTCTAAAAATAACCCAAAAAATAACCCTAAAAATAACCCTAAAAATAATTCTAAAAATAACCCTAAAAGTAACCCTAAAAATAACCCTAACCCTAAAAATAACCCTAACCCTAACCCAAAAAATAACCCTAAATATAACCCTAAAAAAAACCCTAATCCTAAAAATAACTCTAACCCTAAAAATAACCCTAAAAATAAACCTAAAAATAACCCTAAAAGTAACCCTAACCCTAACCCTAAAAATAACCCTAAAAATAACCATAACCCTAAAAATAACCCTAACCCTAAAAATAACCCTAAAAATAACCCTAAGAATAACCTTAAAAATAATTCTAAAAATAACCCTAAAAATAACCCTAACCCTAAAAATACCTCTAAAATAACCCTAAAAATAACCCTAAAAATAACCCTAAAAATAACCCTAACCCTAAAAATAACCCTAACCCTAAAAGTAACCCCAACCCTAACCCCAAAATAACCCTAACCCTAACCTTAACCCTAAAAAGAAAAACCTAAAAATAACCCTAAAAATAACCCTAAAAGTAACCCTAACCCTAACCCTAAAAATAACCCTAAAAATAACCCTAAAAATAACCTTAAAATAATTCTAAAAACAACCCTAAAAATAACCCTTAAAAATAACCCTAACCCTAAAAAACCCTCTAAAAATAACCCTAAAAAAACCCCTAAAATAACCCTAAAAATAACCCTAACCCTAAAAATACCGCTAAAATAACCCTAAAAATAACCCTAAAAATAACCCTAAAAATAACCCTAAAAATAACCCTAAAAATAACCCTAACCCTAAAAAACCCTCTAAAAATAACCCAAAAAATAACCCTAAAAATAACCCTAAAAATAATTCTAAAAATAACCCTAAAAGTAACCCTAAAAATAACCCTAACCCTAAAAATAACCCTAACCCTAACCCCAAAAAATAACCCTAAATGTAACCCTAAAAAAACCCCTAATCCTAAAAATAACTCTAACCTAAAAATAACCCTAAAAATAACCCTAACCCTAAAAATAACCCTAACCCTAAAAGTAACCCTAACCCTAAAAATAACCTAAAAATACCTCTAAAAATAACCCTAAAATAACCCTAACCCTAAAAAACCCTCTAAAAATAACCCAAAAAATAACCTAAAAATAACCCTAAAAATAATTCTAAAAATAACCCTAAAAGTAACCCTAAAAATAACCCTAACCCTAAAAATAACCCTAAAAATAACCATAACCCTAAAAATAACCATAACCCTAAAAATAACCATAACCCTAAAAATAACCCTAACCCTACAAATAACCCTAAAAATAACCCTAAAAATAACCCTAACCCTAAAAATACCTCTAAAAATAACCCTAAAAATAACCCTAAAAATAACCCTAAAAATAACCCTAACCCTAAAAATACCTCTAAAAATAACCCTAAAAATAACCCTAAAAATAACCCTAAAAATAACCCTAAAAATAACCCTAAAAATAACCCTAACCCTAAAAAACCCTCTAAAAATAACCCAAAAAATAACCCTAAAAATAACCCTAAAAATAATTCTAAAAATAACCCTAAAAGTAACCCTAAAAATAACCCTAACCCTAAAAATAACCCTAACCCTAACCCAAAAAATAACCCTAAATGTAACCCTAAAAAAACCCCTAATCCTAAAAATAACTCTAACCCTAAAAATAACCCTAAAAATAACCCTAAAAATAACCCTAAAAGTAACCCTAACCCTAACCCTAAAAATAACCCTAAAAATAACCCTAACCCTAAAAATAACCCTAACCCTAAAAGTAACCCCAACCTTAACCCCAAAAATAACCCTAACCCTAACCTTAACCCTAAAAAAAACCCTAAAAATAACCCTAAAAGTAACCCTAACCCTAACCCTAAAAATAACCCTAAAAATAACCCTAACCCTAAAAATAACCCTAACCCTAAAAGTAACCCCAACCCTAACCCCAAAAATAACCCTAACCCTAACCTTAACCCTAAAAAGAAAAACCTAAAAATAACCCTAAAAATAACCCTAAAAGTAACCCTAACCCTAACCCTAAAAATAACCCTAAAAATAACCCTAAAAATAACCTTAAAAATAATTCTAAAAACAACCCTAAAAATAACCCTAAAAATAACCCAACCCTAAAAAACCCTCTAAAAATAACCCTAAAAAAACCCCTAAAAATAACCCTAAAAATAACCCTAACCCTAAAAATACCTCTAAAAATAACCCTAAAAATAACCCTAAAAATAACCCTAAAAATAACCCTAAAAATAACCCTAAAAATAACCCTAACCCTAAAAAACCCTCTAAAAATAACCCAAAAAATAACCCTAAAAATAACCCTAAAAATAATTCTAAAAATAACCCTAAAAGTAACCCTAAAAATAACCCTAACCCTAAAAATAACCCTAACCCTAACCCAAAAAATAACCCTAAATGTAACCCTAAAAAAACCCCTAATCCTAAAAATAACTCTAACCCTAAAAATAACCCTAAAAATAACCCTAACCCTAAAAATAACCCTAACCCTAAAAGTAACCCTAACCCTAAAAATAACCCTAAAAATACCTCTAAAAATAACCCTAAAAATAACCCTAACCCTAAAAAACCCTCTAAAAATAACCCAAAAAATAACCCTAAAAATAACCCTAAAAATAATTCTAAAAATAACCCTAAAAGTAACCCTAAAAATAACCCTAACCCTAAAAATAACCCTAAAAATAACCATAACCCTAAAAATAACCATAACCCTAAAAATAACCATAACCCTAAAAATAACCCTAACCCTACAAATAACCCTAAAAATAACCCTAAAAATAACCCTAACCCTAAAAATACCTCTAAAAATAACCCTAAAAATAACCCTAAAAATAACCCTAAAAATAACCCTAAAAATAACCCTAAAAATAACCCTAACCCTAAAAAACCCTCTAAAAATAACCCAAAAAATAACCCTAAAAATAACCCTAAAAATAATTCTAAAAATAACCCTAAAAGTAACCCTAAAAATAACCCTAACCCTAAAAATAACCCTAACCCTAACCCAAAAAATAACCCTAAATGTAACCCTAAAAAAACCCCTAATCCTAAAAATAACTCTAACCCTAAAAATAACCCTAAAAATAACCCTAAAAATAACCCTAAAAGTAACCCTAACCCTAACCCTAAAAATAACCCTAAAAATAACCCTAACCCTAAAAATAACCCTAACCCTAAAAGTAACCCCAACCTTAACCCCAAAAATAACCCTAACCATAACCTTAACCCTAAAAAAAACCCTAAAAATAACCCTAAAAGTAACCAAAACCCTAACCCTAAAAATAACCCTAAAAATAACCATAACCCTAAAAATAACCATAACCCTAAAAATAACCCTAAAAATAACCCTAAAAATAAACCTAAAAATAACCTTAAAAATAATTCTAAAAATAACCCTAAAAATAACCCTAACCCTAAAAATACCTCTAAAAATAACCCTAAAAATAACCCTAACCCTAAAAATAACTCTAACCCTAAAAATAACCCTAACCCTAAAAATAACCCCTACCCTAAAAGTAACCTGAACCCTTACCCTAAAAATAACCCTCACCCTAACCTTAACCCTAAAAAAAAACCAAAAAATAACCCTAAAAATAACCCTAAAAGTAACCCTAACCCTAACCCTAAAAATAACCCTAAAAATAACCCTAAAAGTAACCCTAACCCTAACCCTAAAAATAACCCTAAAAATAACCCTAACCCTAAAAAACCCTCTAAAAATAACCCTAAAAATAACCCTAAAAATAACCCTAAAAATAACCCTAAAAATAACCCTAAAAATAATTCTAAAAATAACCCTAAAAATAACCCTAAAAATAACCCTAACCCTAAAAATAACCCTAACCCTAACCCAAAAAATAACCCTAAATATAACCCTAAAAAAAACCCTAATCCTAAAAATAACTCTAACCCTAAAAATAACCCTAAAAATAACCCTAAAAATAACCCTAGAAATAACCCTAAAAATAACCCTAAAAATAACCCTAAAAATAACCCTAAAAATAATTCTAAAAATAACCCTAAAAATAACCCTAAAAATAACCCTAACCCTAAAAATAACCCTAACCCTAACCCAAAAAATAACCCTAAATATAACCCTAAAAAAACCCCTAATCCTAAAAATAACTCTAACCCTAAAAATAACCCTAAAAATAACCCTAAAAATAACCCTAAAAGTAACCCTAACCGTAACCCTAAAAATAACCCTAAAAATAACCATAACCCTAAAAATAACCCTAACCCTAAAAATAACCCTAAAAATAACCCTAAAAATAACCTTAAAAATAATTCTAAAAATAACCCTAAAAATAACCCTAACCCTAAAAATACCTCTAAAAATAACCCTAAAAATAACCCTAAAAATAACCCTAAAAATAACCCTAACCCTAAAAATAACCCGAACCCTAAAAATAACCCTAAAAATACCTCTAAAAATAATTCTAACCCTAACCCAAAAAGAACCCTAAAAATAACCCTAAAAATAACCCTAATCCTAAAAATAACTCTAACTCTAAAAATAACCCTAAAAATAACCCTAAAAATAACCCTAAAAATAACCCTGACCCTAAAAATAACCCTAACCCTAACCAGTACACTAACCCTAACCAGTACCATAACCCTAACCATTACCCTAACCCTAATCAGTACCCTAACCAATATCCTAACCCTAACCCTAACCAGTACCCTAACCTGTACCCTAACCAGTGCCCTAACCCGTACCCTAACCAGTACCCTAACCCTAACCAGTACCCTAACCCGTACCCTAATCAGTACCCTAACTCGTACCCTAACCAGTACCCTAACCCTAACCAGTACCCTAACCCTAACCAGTACCCTAACCCTAACCAATACCCTACCCAGTACCCTAACCCTAACCATTACCCTAACCCGTACCCTAACCAGTACCCGTACCCTAACCCGTACCCTAACCCGTACCCTAACCCTAACCAGTACCCTAACCCTACCCCGTACCCTCTTTCCAAAGCTTACCTGGGCAGCATCTGCAAATAGAAAAGGCACACGCTCCATCGCTGAGCCCTGTAATACTTTGGCATTACTCACAAGGCCAGCCCGAAACCCCCAGCCCAGCACATGCGGCCCCACGCTCAGCTCTCCCATTCCACGAGCACAGAGGACATGGCGCTCTCCCCCCAGCACAGCACAGCACGGCCTCAAACAAGCCCCAGCTCCCCCATTCCATGAGCACAGAGGACACGGCGCTGTCCCATTCCCCCCAGCCCGGACAGCACCGCGCAATCAAACACCGCCCCAGCTTCCCCGTTTCACAAGCACAAAGGGCACGGCGCTCTCCCCCCACGCAGCCCCAGACACGGCCCAGCTCCCCCGTTCCACAAGCACAGAGGACACGGCGCTGCCCCCCCCACAGCCCCAGACATGGCCCAGCTCCCCCATTCCACAAGCACAGAGGACACGGCACTCTCCCCACCTCAGCCCAGCACAGTGTAGCCAAACACCCCCCAGCTTGAATGTCACAGATCTCCTTTCCTACATCTGTGCAGATGCCACACATGGGTACCTATCCACGTTTTCTCAAGCCTACACAGAACCAAGATTTCCTCACCCTCCATATCCCGAGGTGAGTATTCTGGTTAGTTAGTACAGCGAGCCCCCTCCCCTTGCAAACAAGGGACCATTTTCCCTGGCAATTTCTCTAAGGGTTAGGATTTCTTAAAACAGCTGTTGTGCCACCAAACCTACTTGGGATCTTTCCCAGCTTTTGGCTGTCCGTGGATTTAAAAAGCACACACTCTCTTCCATCTTCCAACAGCAAAACCACAAAATGCTCCTGACCCACAGTGTAACCCTAAGGATGGGCACCCCCACCTCATCATTCTGACAGAGCCGTCCAGCACCCCCAACCCACACGTCGGATCTGAGTAGAGCAGCACAGATATGGCAACATCAAGAGTGGAAACAGCAGCCCCACTGATGGGATTCCCGCAGCAGGAGACACGCACAGAGGGACACCTTTGGCCTCATACAACCAATACTGATTTTCCTCCCAATCTGTTCCCCAAAACCATCCGCTCACAACACTGTGCCAAACAGCATGTGGCAATAAAACTTTGATGCCTTCAAAACAGCCAAGTTGTTGGGTGCTTGCTATTTGCTTCCCCTTGCTATTGTTAGTCCCCCAGAAACTCTGCTCATAGCCCAGTTACCACTACTGCCTCAAGCATTTCCCTCCGTGGTATTACCAGTGCATTTACACAGGCAAGGAACTTAACAGCTCTTCTAAAGTTATCCAGCTGCCAATTACAGCCACAAAAGAAAAGCAACAGGAAAAGAGGGCTCTGGCAGCCAGAGAGCTCTGCAGGTGGCACCAGGCAACATCACACTTGCTGAAACACATCCTTTTGCACAGAGGAGGAGACAGGTCTATATTATGGCAGGTTGTGCCCTTCCCACAGTGCCAAAAAAAATCACACGCAGAACCAAGTAAGACTCATAGATAAGCTGAGGGGAAAAAAATGGCAAAAGCACACAGCCTAGGACATTCTCTTGCTTCCAAACCAAGACCAATCATTCCTCTAGGAAAAGAGGCAAGGGTTTATCAAGCAATGCACAACTTAGCAAGTCAGTTTACCTAGTACCAGCAGGTTTTGTGCACAGAGAAAACAAAACTCCCTAGTTTTAGTAGCAAAAATATCAGTGGAAACTACAGTCTGGTTACAGCAGTAAGCTTCCCACAGCAGTTTCAGGTACCTTCCTTTGTAGCTCAGCCCCAAAGTAGAAACTCCTCTCGACTGCTCCTGAGAGAGGCAATTAATTGGAACTTTTGGTGCTCAGGAAAGCTAGTCCCTCCTCTAAGTCCTGGCTCACCTGCCCGAGCACCTAGAGTGCTTATATTCCACCTCGCTCCCTGCTTTGCATGTTCATATCCAGAAAAGAAACCTCCAAGCTCTTCCTCCAGTCCGAGCTGCATCTTCCCTGCAACCATCCCCGTCCCTTACCTGTTCATGTGCACTGCTCCCCGGCACATCCCTCGGCCCCGTCCTTGAGCGATGATCCAGGTACCTCAGATGCTTGGCCCAGCCCCGGCGAGACACCCTCACTGTCACTGCTGGAGAGACTCCTTGAAATCGACTGCTCCTCTGCAGAAAATCCCCATCTAAAAAAGCACCCTTTCCAAAAGCCCCAGATAACCACCCAGCAGGGCCCGCCCCTCATCATCCTAACTGGCCACACCTGAGGCTGCCCCGCCCCTCGTCATCCTCAGTGGCCACACCTGAGGCTGTCCCGCCCCTCGTCATCCTCACTGCCCACTCATGGGACTGTCCTGCCCCTCGTCATCCTCACTGCCCACACCTGAGGCTGTCCTGCCCCTCGTCATCCTCACTGCCCGCACCTGAGGCTGTCCTGCCCCTCGTCATCCTCACTGGCCACACCTGAGGCTGTCCCGCCCCTCATCATCCTCACTGGCCACACCTGAGGCTCTCCCGCCCCTCGTCATCCTCAAAGCCCACTCATAGGGCTGTCCCGCCCATCGTCATCCTCACTGGCCACACCTGAGGGGAGAAAAAGGGGGGGCGAGAAAAAAGGGGGGGAAGAAAAGGGGGGGCGAGAAAAAGAGGGGGCGAGAAAAAGGGGGGACGAGAAAAAGGGGGGAAGAGAAAAGCGGGGACGAGAAAAGGGGGGACGAGAAAAAGGGGGAAGGAGAACAAGAGGGGACGAGAAGAAGAGGGGACGAGAAGAAGGGAGGACGAGAAGAAGGGGGGACGAGAAAAAGGGGGGACGAGAAGAAGGGGGGACGAGAGAAACAGGGGGACGCGAGAAAGGGGGACGCGAGAAAGGGTGGACGCGAGAAAGGGGGAACGCGAGAAAGGGGGAACGTGAGAAACAGGGGAACGCGAGAAAAAGAGGACATGAAAAAGGGGGACGCGAAAAAGGGGGAGCGCGAAAAAGGGGGGACGAGAAAAAGGGGGGACGAGAAAAAGGGGGGAGAGAAAAAGGAGGGACAAGAAAAAGGGGGGACGAGAAGAAGGGGGACGAGAAGAAGGGGGACGAGAAAAGGGGGACGAGAAAAGGGGGACGAGAAAAGGGGGGACGAGAAAAAGGGGGGACGAGAAAAGCGGGGACGAGAAAAGGGGGGAAAAGAAGAAGGGGGGAAAAGAAGAAGGGGGGACGAGAAGAAGGGGAGACGAGAAAAGGTGGGGCGAGAAAAATTGGGGCGAGAAAAGGTGGGGCGAGAAAAAGGGGGGACGAGAAAAAGGGAGGACGAGAAAAAAGATGGACGAGAAAAAGGGGAGACGAGAAAAAGGGGGGACGAGAAAAAAGGGGGACGAGGAAAAGGGGGGAAGAGGAAAAGGGGGGACGAGGAAAAGGGGGGACGAGAAAAAGGGGGGACGAGAAAAAGGGGGGACGAGAAAAAAGGGGGACGAGAAAAAGGGGGGACGAGAAAAAGGGGGAACGAGAAAAAGGGGGGGCGAGAAAAAGGGGGGGGAGAAAAATGGGGGAACGAGAAAAGGGGGGACGAGAAAAGGGGGGACGAGAAAAGGGGGGGCGAGAAAAAAGGGGGACGAGAAAAAGGGGGGACGCGAAAAAGGGGGAACGCGAAAAAGGGGGGACGAGAAAAGGGGGGACGAGAAAAAGGGGGGACGAGAAGAAGGGGGGACGAGAAGAAGGGGGGACGAGAAGAAGGGGGGACGAGAAGAAGGGGGACGAGAAGAAGGAGGACGAGAAGAAGGGGGATGAGAAAAGGGGGGACGAGAAAAGGGGGGACGAGAAAAGCGAAGACGAGAAAATGAGGGAAAAGAAGACGGGGGGACGAGAAGAAGGGGGGACGCGAAAAAGGGGGGACGCAAAAAAGGGGGGACGCTAAAAAGGGGGGACGCGAAAAAGGGGGGACACGAAAAAGGGGGGACGCGAAAAAGGGGGGACGCGAAAAAGGGGGGACGAGAAGAAGGGGGACGAGAAGAACGGGGACGAGAAGAAGGGGGACGAGAAGAAGGGGGACAAGAAAAGGGGGGACGAGAAAAGGGGGGACGAGAAAAGGGGGACAAGAAAAGCGGGGACGAGAAAAGGGGGAAAAGAAGAAGAGGGGACGAGAAGAAGGGGGGATGAGAAGAAGGGGGGACAAGAAGAAGGGGGGACGAGAAGAAGGGGGGACGAGAAAAAGGGGGGACGAGAAAAAGGGGGGACGAGAAAAAGGGGGGGCGAGAAAAAGGAGGGACAAGAAAAAGGGGGGACAAGAAGAAGGGGGACGAGAAGAAGGGGGACGAGAAGAAGGGGGATGAGAAGAAGGGGGACGAGAAAAGGGGGGACGAGAAAAGGGGGGACGAGAAAAGAGGGGACGAGAAAAGGGGGGAAAAGAAGAAGGGGGGACGAGAAGAAGGGGGACAAGAAGAAGGGGGGACGAGAAGAAGGGGGGACGAGAAAAAGGGGGACGAGAAAAAGGGGGGACGCGAAAAAGGGGGGACGAGAAGAAGGGGGGACGAGAAGAAGGGGGACGAGAAAAGGGGGGAAAAGAAGAAGGGGGGAAAAGAAGAAGGGGGGACGAGAAAAGGGGGACAAGAAAAGCGGGGACGAGAAAAGGGGGGAAAAGAAGAAGAGGGGACGAGAAGAAGGGGGGACGAGAAGAAGGGGGGACAAGAAGAAGGGGGGACGAGAAGAAGGGGGGACGAGAAAAAGGGGGGGCGAGAAAAAGGGGGGACAAGAAAAAGGGGGGACAAGAAGAAGGGGGACGAGAAGAAGGGGGACGAGAAGAAGGGGGACGAGAAGAAGGGGGACGAGAAAAGGGGGGACGAGAAAAGGGGGGACGAGAAAAGAGGGGACGAGAAAAGGGGGGAAAAGAAGAAGGGGGGACGAGAAGAAGGGGGACAAGAAGAAGGGGGGACGAGAAGAAGGGGGGACGAGAAAAAGGGGGACGAGAAAAAGGGGGGACGCGAAAAAGGGGGGACGAGAAGAAGGGGGACGAGAAGAAGGGGGACGAGAAAAGGGGGGAAAAGAAGAAGGGGGGAAAAGAAGAAGGGGGGACGAGAAGAAGGGGAGACGAGAAAAGGTGGGGCGAGAAAAGGAGGGTCGAGAAAAGGTGGGGCGAGAAAAAGGGGGGACGAGAAAAAGGGAGGACGAGAAAAAAGATGGACGAGAAAAAGGGGAGACGAGAAAAAGGGGGGACGAGAAAAAGGGGGGACGAGAAAAAGGGGGGACGAGAAGAAGGGGGGACGAGAAAAAGGGGGGACGAGAAAAAGGGGGAACGAGAAAAAGGGGGGGCGAGAAAAAGGGGGGGAGAAAAAGGGGGGACGAGAAAAGGGGGGACGAGAAAAGGGGGGACGAGAAAAGGGGGGGCGAGAAAAGGGGGGGCGAGAAAAGCGGGGACGAGAAAAAGAGGGAAAAGACGAAGGGGGGATGAGAAGAAGGGGGGACAAGAAAAAGGGGGGACGAGAAAAAGGGGGACGAAAAAAAGGGGGGACGAGAAAAAGGGGGGACGAGAAAAAGGGGGGGAGAGAAAAAGGAGGGACAAGAAAAAGGGGGGACGAGAAGAAGGGGGACGAGAAGAAGGGGGACGAGAAGAAGGGGGACGAGAAAAGGGGGACAAGAAAAAGGGGACGAGAAAAGGGGGGACGAGAAAAAGGGGGGACGAGAAAAGCGGGGACGAGAAAATGAGGGAAAAGAAGACGGCGGGACGAGAAGAAGAGGGGACGAGAAGAAGAGGGGACGAGAAGAAGGGGGGACGAGAAAGAGGGGGGACGAGAAGAAGGGGGGACGAGAAGAAGGGGGGACGAGAGAAAGGGGGGACGCGAGAAA
>JAWZSU010000125.1:0-7500 GCA_038380795.1 Pyrocephalus nanus
TCCCAATTTCAGAGTGGATGATCCCAATTTCAAGTTTGGGATCCCAATTTCGGGGGTGGATGATCCCAATTTTGGGTTTGGGGTCCCAATTTCGGGGTGGATGATCCCAATTTTGGGGTGGATGATCCCAATTTCAAGTTTGGGATCCCAATTTCGGGGGTGGATGATCCCAATTTTGGGTTTGGGGTCCCAATTTCGGGGTGGATGATCCCAATTTTGGGTTTGGGGTCCCAATTTCGGGGTGGATGATCCCAATTTCGGGGGTGGGGTCCCAATTTCAGCTTTGGGGGGGGGATGATCCCAATTTCAGGGTGGATGATCCCAATTTTGGGGTGGATGATCCCAATTTCAGGGTGGATGATCCCAATTTTGGGTTTGGGGTCCCAATTTCAGGGGTGGGGTCCCAATTTCGGGGTGGATGATCCCAATTTCGGGTTTAGGGTCCCAATTTCGGGTTTGGGGTCCCAATTTTGGGGTGGATGATCCCAATTTCCAGTTTAGGGTCCCAGTTTCAAGTTTGGGGTCCCAATTTTGGGGTGGATGATCCCAATTTCAGGGGTGGGGTCCCAATTTCGGCTTTGGGGGGGGGATGATCCCAATTTCTTGGGGTGTCCCAATTTCAGCTTTGGGGGGTTCATTCCCACTCCAGGGGGTTTCATTCCCATTCTGGGGGGTCTCAATTTCGGGGTGGATGATCCCAATTTCGGGGGTGGGGTCCCAATTTCAGCTTTGGGGGGGGAATGATCCCAATTTCTTGGGGTGTCCCAATTTCTTGGGGGGTTCATTCCCACTCCGGGGGGGTCCCAATTTCAGGGTGGATGATCCCAATTTCTTGGGGTGTCCCAATTTCTTGGGGGGTTTCATTCCCACTCTGGGGGGGTTTCATTCCCACTCTGGGGGGGTTTCATTCCCACTCTGGGGGGTTTCATTCCCACTCTGGGGGGGTTTCATTCCCACTCTGGGGGGGTTTCATTCCCACTCTGGGGGGGTTTCATTCCCACTCTGGGGGGTTTCATTCCCACTCTGGGGGTTCATTCCCACTCTGGGGGGTTTCATTCCCACTCTGGGGGTTCATTCCCACTCTGGGGGGGTTTCATTCCCACTCTGGGGGGGTTTCATTCCCACTCTGGGGGGGTTTCATTCCCACTCTGGGGGGTTTCATTCCCACTCTGGGGGGTTTCATTCCCACTCTGGGGGGGTTTCATTCCCACTCTGGGGGGTTTCATTCCCACTCTGGGGGGTTTCATTCCCACTCTGGGGGTTCATTCCCACTCTGGGGGGTTTCATTCCCACTCTGGGGGTTTCATTCCCACTCTGGGGGGTTTCATTCCCACTCTGGGGGTTCATTCCCACTCTGGGGGGTTCATTCCCACTCTGGGGGTTCATTCCCACTCTGGGGTGCCCCCTCCCCACGCACCCCCCACAATAATCCCCGTCCAGGGCCCTGCGGGGTCTGGGGGGGCTGTGCAGGCTCTGGGCTCTCTCGGGGGGCAGCGCCATGGCCAGGATGTGGGGGACCCTCCGGTGCCGGCGGGCGATGGCCTGCATGTCCCCTCGCTGCTGCTCAAATCCTGCAGGATAGGGGGGGTTAGAGACCCCAAAAACCCCTAAAAACCCCCCCAAAAACCCCCAAAAACCCCCCAAAAACCCCCAAAACCCTGCATGTCACCCCAAAACCCTGCATGTCACCCCAAAACCCCTGCATGTCCCCTCGCTGCTGCTCAAATCCTGCAGGATAGGGGGGGTTAGAGACCCCAAAAACCCCTAAAAACCCCCCCAAAAACCCCCAAAAACCCCCCAAAAACCCTGCATGTCACCCCAAAACCCCTGCATGTCCCCTCGCTGCTGCTCGAAACCTGGGGGGGACAGAGGGGTTAGAGACCCCAAAAACCCCTAAAAACCCCCCCAAAAACCCCCCAAAACCCCCCCAAAACCCCCAAAACCCTGCATGTCACCCCAAAACCCTGCATGTCACCCCAAAACCCTGCATGTCACCCCAAAACCCCTGCATGTCCCCTCGCTGCTGCTTGAAACCTGGGGGGGACAGAGGGGTTAGAGACCCCAAAAACCCCCCAAAACCCCAAAAAACACCCCAAAACCCCAAAAACCCTGCATGTCCCCTCGCTGCTGCTCAAATCCTGGGGGGGACAGAGGGGTTAGAGACCCCAAAAAAACCCCCAAAACCCCAAAAAACCCTGCATGTCACCTCTCTGCTGCTCAAAACCTGGGGGGGGGGGGGGCAAAAAGGGGGGTTAGAGAGCCCCAAAAACCCCCCAAAACCCTGCATGTCCCCTCGCTGCTGCTCAAATCCTGCGGGATAGGGGGGGTTAGAGACCCCAAAAACCCCAAAAAACCCCCAAAACCCCAAAAACCCTGCATGTCCCCTCTCTGCTGCTCGAAACCTGGGGGGGGGGGTTAAAGAGGGGTTAGAGACCCCAAAAAACCCCCCAAAACCCCCAAAAACCCCCCAAAACCCCCAAAACCCTGCATGTCCCCTCGCTGCTGCTCAAATCCTGGGGGGAAACAGAGGGGTTAGAGACCCCAAAAAACCCCCCAAAAACCCCAAAACCCCCCAAAACCCTGCATGTCCCCTCGCTGCTGCTCGAAATCTGGGGGGGTTAAAGAGGGGTTAGAGACCCCCAAAAACCCTCAGAGACCCCCAAAAACCCCCAAAACCCTGCATGTCCCCTCTCTGCTGCTCAAAACCTGGGGGGGCACAAAGGGGGGGTTAGAGACCCCAAAAACCCCCCAAAAATCCCCCCAAAACCCCCCCAAAAACCCTGCATGTCCCCTCGCTGCTGCTCAAAGCCTGGGGGGGTTAAAGAGGGGTTAGAGACCCCCAAAAACCCTCAGAGACCCCAAAAACCCTGCGTGTCACCCCAAAACCCCTGCATGTCCCCTCGCTGCTGCTCGAAACCTGCAGGATAGGGGGGGTTAGAGACCCCAAAAACTCCCAAAACCCCCCCAAAAACCCTGCATGTCACCTCGCTGCTGCTCAAATCCTGCAGGATAGGGGGGGTTAGAGACCCCAAAAACCCCCAAAAACCCCCCAAAAACCCTGCATGTCACCTCTCTGCTGCTCAAAACCTGGGGGGGGGGGGGGTTAAAGAGGGGTTAGAGACCCCCCAAAAAACCCAAAAATCCCCCAAAACCCTGCATGTCACCCCCAAAACCCTGCATGTCCCCTCGCTGCTGCTCAAAACCTGGGGGGGGGGGGTTAAAGAGGGGTTGGAGACCCCCAGAGACCCCCCCAAAACCCCCCCAATCACCTCCAAACCCTCCCAACCCACCCCAAACCCTCCCCAAACCCCTCCAGGACCCCCCCACCCCCCTCAGACCCCCCAACACCCTCTCTGGACCCCACAACCCCTCCCAGGACCCCCCCAAACTCCTCCAGGCCCCCCCAGGCCCCCCCCCAACCCCTCCAGGACCCCCCCAACCTCCCCCAAAAACCCCTCCAGGACCCTCCCCAATCCCACTCAAAACCCCCCAGGACCTCCCAGACCCCTCCAATCCCCCCCAAACCCCTCCAGGACCCCCCCAATCTCCCCAAAAACCCCTCCAGGACCCCCCAAACCCCTCCAGGACTCCCCCAAACCCCCCCAAGCCCCCCAAAAACCCCTCCAGGACCCTCCCCAATCCCACTCAAAACCCCCCAGGACCTCCCAGACCCCTCCAATCCCCCCCAAACCCCTCCAGGACCCCCCCAATCTCCCCAAAAACCCCTCCAGGACTCCCCCAAACCCCCCCAAGCCCCCAAAAACCCCTCCAGGACCCCCCCCCAAACCCCCCCAATCCCCCCCAAACCCCTCCAGGACTCCCCCAAACCCCCCCAAGCCCCCCAAAAACCCCTCCAGGACCCCCCCCCCCCAAACCCCCCCAATCCCCCCCAAACCTCTCCAGGATCCCCCAAACCCCCCCAATCCACCCAAAACCCCTCCAAGACTCCCCCAAACCCCTCCAGGACCCCCCAAACCCCTCCAAGACTCCACCAAACCCCCCCAATCCCCCCCAAACCCCTCCAGGACCCCCCCCCCAGTCCCCCCCAACCCCTCCAACCCCCCCCCCCCCCCCCAACTCCTCCAGGACCCCCCTAATTCCCCCAAACCTCTCCAGGACCCCCCCAGGCCCCCCCCCCAACCCCTCCAGGACCCCCCCAACCTCCCCCCAAAACCCCTCCAGGACCCCCCAAAACCCCTCCAGGAACCCCAAACCCCTCCAGGACCCCCCCAGTCCCCTCCAACCCCCCCCAAAACCCCCCCAATCCCCCCAAAACCCCCTCCAGGACCCCCCAAACCCCATCCCAGACCCCCCAAACCCCTCCAGACCCCCCCAGGACCCCCCAAACTCCTCCAGGACCCCCCCAATCCCACTCAAAACCCCTCCAGGACCTCCCAAACCCCTCCAGGACCCCCCCAGTCCCCCCAAAAATCCCTCTAGGACCCCCCAACCCCCCCCTAAATCCCTCCAACCCCCCCCTAAACCCCCCAAAACCCCTCCAGGACCCCCCCAATCCCCCCCAAAACCCCTCTAGGACCCCCCAATCCCCCCCCAATCCCCCCAAACCCCTCCAGGACCCCACAGAAACCCTCCAGGACCCCCCAAAAACCCTCCAGGACTCCCCCAAAAACCCCCCAGGACCCCCCCAATCCCCCCCAAAACCCCTCTAGGACCCCCCAACCCCCCCCCAATCCCCCCAAACCCCTCCAGGACCCCACAGAAACCCTCCAGGACCCCCCAAAAACCCTCCAGGACTCCCCAAAAACCCCCCAGGACCCCCCCAATCCCCCCAAAACCCCTCTAGGACCCCCCAACCCCCCCCCAATCCCCCCAAACCCCTCCAGGACCCCACAGAAACCCTCCAGGACCCCCCAAAAACCCTCCAGGACTCCCCCAAACCCCCCCAATTCCCCCCCAAACCTCTCCAGGACCCCCCCAAACTCCCCCAATCCCCCCAAACCCTTCCAGGACCCCCCCAAAAACCCCCCAGGACTCCCCCAAAAACCCCCCAGGACCCCCCCCAATCCCCCCCAAAACCCCCCAGTACCCCCCAAAACTCCTCCAGGACCCCCCAAACCCCTCCAGGACCCCCCAATCCCCCCAAACCTCTCCAGGACCCCCCCAATCCCACTCAAAACCCCTCTAGGACCCCCCAAACCCCATCCCAGACCCCCCAAAACTGCCCCCAATCCCCTCCAAACCCCTCCAGGACTCCCCCAGACTCCTTCAGGACCCCCCCAATCCCACTCAAAACCCCTCCAGGACCCCCCCAATCCCCCCAAAAACCCCTCCAGGACCCCCCCAATCCCCCCAAAAACCCCTCCAGGACCCCCCAAACCCCTCCAGGACCCCCCAAGCCCCCCCAGGCCCCCCCTCCCCCCGCAGCCCCCCGAGTTACCCTCGATGCTGATGCGCATTGGGGGGGGGTCGCCGCCCCCCCCCTCGCACGGGCAGTGCACGCTCAGCTTGAAGACCCCCAGGGGGTCTGGGGGGGGAGGGGAGGGTTAAAATTGGGGAGGGGGAGGGGGAGAAAAGTCAGAGGGACCCCCCCCCCAAGGCTTTGGCCCCCCCCCCTCAAAATTCATGAGCCCCTCCCCCCCCTCCAAAAAATCCCCCCCCTCCCCAAAACTCCCCCCAGAGCCCTTGGGGCCCCCCCCCCAACACTTGGGGACCCCCCCAAACCCTTGGGGACCCCCCCCTCAAGGACTGACCGAGCCCCCCAACCCTTGAGGACCCCCAAAACCCCCTGGAGACCCCCCAAAACCACCTGGGGACCCCCAAAACCCCCTGGGACCCTCAGGGACCCCCCCAGACCCTCAGGGACCCCCAAAGAGCCTTTTGGGATCCCCCCCAAACCCTTGGGGACCCCCCAAAACCCCCTGGGGACCCCCCTAACCCTTGGGGACCCCCCAAAACCCCCTGGGGACCCCCCTAACCCTTGGGGACCCCCCAAAACCCCCTGGGGACCCCCCCAGACCCTCGGGGACCCCCCCAGACCCTCGGGGACCCCCAAAGAGCCTTTGGGGTCTCCTCCACCCTTGGGGACCCCCCAAAACCCCCTGGGGACCCCCCAAAACCCCCTGGGGACCCCCCAGGACTGCCCGGCCCCCCCAATCCAGGCCAGCACGGACTCGGTGACATCGAACCAGAGCCCCTCCCCCCACCTTTGGGGACCCCCAAAACCCCCTTTGGACCCCCCAAAAACCCCCTGGGGACCCCCCAAACCCCCCTGGGGACCCCCCCAGACCCTCAGGGACCCCCAAAAAGCCCTCGGGGACCCCCAGGACTGCCCGGCCCCCCCCAATCCAGGCCAGCACGGACTCGGTGACATCGAACCAGAGCCCCTCCCCCCACCTTTGGGGACCCCCCCTGAACCCTTTGGGACCCCAAACCCCCCTGGGGACCCCCAAAAAACCCTCGGGGACCCCCCAGGACTGCCCAGCCCCCCCAATCCAGGCCAGCACGGACTCGGTGACATCGAACCAGAGCCCCTCCCCCCACCTTTGGGGACCCCCCCTGAACCCTTTGGGACCCCAAACCCCCCTGGGGACCCCCAAAAAACCCTCGGGGACCCCCCAGGACTGACCGGCCCCCCCAATCCAGGCCAGCACGGACTCGGTGACATCGAACCAGAGCCCCTCCCCCCACCTTTGGGGACCCCCCCTGAACCCTTTGGGACCCCAAACCCCCCTGGGGACCCCCAAAAAACCCTCGGGGACCCCCCAGGACTGACCGGCCCCCCCAATCCAGGCCAGCACGGACTCGGTGACATCGAACCAGAGCCATTCGTCGTCGTTGGTGGCACGGACGGAGCGGCCGTGCAGGAACCGCCACGAGCCGTTCCCCACCCCCTGAGGGGACACCCCAAAACCCCAAAAAAATATCACCCAGACCCCCAAAAACACCCCCAGATTGCCAAAAAACACCCCCAGATTGCCAAAAACACCCCCAAATTCCCCCAAACACCCCCAGACCCCTCTAAACCGTCTAAAATGCCCCGAAATCCGTCCCCAGACCCCCCAAAAAACACCCCCAGATTCCAAAAAACACCCCCAGATTCCCAAAAAAACACCCCCGAATTCCCCCAGACTCTCAAAAAACACCCCCAGACCCCCCAAAAACACCCCCAGATTCCCCCCAACACCCCCAGACCCCTCAAAACCATCTAAAATGCCCCGAAATCCGTCCCCAGACCCCCCAAAAAACACCCCCAGATTCCAAAAAACACCCCCAGATTCCCAAAAAAACACCCCCGAATTCCCCCAGACCTCCAAAAGCACCCCCAGACCCCCAAAAAACACCCCCAGATTCCCCCAAACACCCCCAGACCCCTCAAAACCATCTAAAATGCCCCGAAATCCATCCCCAGATCCCCCCCAAAACACCCCCAGATTCCCAAAAAACACCCCAAGACCCCCCCCAAAACACCCCCAGATTCCCAAAAACCACTCCCAGATTCCCAAAAAACACCCCCAAGACCCTCAAAAACACCCCCAGATT
>JAWZSU010000125.1:12500-30585 GCA_038380795.1 Pyrocephalus nanus
ACCCCGTCTCGGTTACCCCGGTTGTTCCCGGTTGTCCCGGATGGGTCCCGTCCCAGTCCCGGTTATCCCGGGTGTTCCTGGTTGTCCCGGGTGGTCCCGCCTACCCGTCCCGGTTATCCCGGGTGTTCCCGGTTATCCCGGGTGGTCCCGCCTACCCTGTCCCGGTCCCGGTTGGTCCCAGTTGATCCCGTTATCCCAGTTGGTCCCGGTTGTCCCGGGTGGTCCCGCCCACTCCGTGCCGGTCCCGGCTGACCCCGGTGGTCCCGGCTGGTTCCGGTTGTCCCGTACCGGTTATCCCCGGTGTTCCCGGTTGTCCCGGGTGGTCCCGCCCCCGTCCCGGTTGTCCTGGGTGGTCCCGCCTACCCTGTCCCGGTCCCGGTTGGTCCCTCTTGTCCCGGGTGTTCCGGTTGTCCCGGGTGGTCCCGCCTATCCCGTCCCGGTCCCTGGTAGTCCCGTCCCAGTCCGGTTGTCCCGGTTAGATCCCGGTAATCCCGGGTGGTCCCCTCCTGGTCCCGGTTGTCCCGCCTACCCCGTCCCGGTTATCCCGGGTGTTCCCGCTTGTCCCGGGTGATCCCGCCTACCCTGTCCCGTCCCGGTTGTCCCGGGGGGCCCCGGTTGTCCCCGGGTGGTCCCGCCCACCCCGTGCCGGTCCCGCCTGACCCCGGTGGTCCCGGCTGGTTCCGGGTTGTCCCGTTCCGGTTGTCCCGGGGTGGTCCCGCCTACCCTGTCCCGGTCCCGATTGGTCCCGGTTATCCCGGTTGATCCCGGTTGTCCCGGGTGGTCCCGCCTATCCCGTCCCGGTTGGTCCCGGTTGTCCCGTGCCGGTCCCGGTTGATCCCGGGGGGTCCCAGTTGATCCCAGTTATCCCGAGTGGGGGTCCCAGTTGATCCAGTTATCCCGGGGGAGGGGGGGGTCGGTCCAGTTGATCCCAGTTATCCCGGGGGGAAGTCCCAGTTAATCCCAGTTGGTCCCGCCTACCCCGTCCCGGTCCCGGTTGTTCCGTGCCGGGTCCCGGTTGATCCCAGTGATCCCAGTTATCCCAGTCGGTCCCGGTTATCCCAGTTGGTTCCAGTTTATCCCAGTCAATCCCAGTTGGTCCCAGTTTATCCCAGTTGATCCCAGTTTATCCCGGGGGGGTCCCTCCCGAGCCGTCCCGGTCCGGGTTGTTCCGGGTGGTCCCCACCTACCCTTGTCGCGATCCCGGTCGCTCCCAGTCGCTCCCAGTCGCTCCCAGTCGTTCCCAGTCAATCCCAGTTACCCCAGTGGGTCCGTTCCCGTGCCGGTCCCGGCGCCTCCGGCGGTGCCGAATTCGGGGCGGCCCCACCCAGGAAACGCCGGGGTGGGGGATGGGGGGGGATGGGGGGGGTTGTGGGTGCCCCCCCCTCCCCCCCCTTTTCCGCTCGGCGGGGCCCGGAACGGGGGGAGGGGAAGGGAAAGAGGAGGGGGGAGGGGCCGTGACTCAGTTTCCCCTTCCCCTCCCCCCCCTCTCTTCCTCCCAAAAAAAAAGGGGAAGCGGGAGGTCTCGGCCCCGCCCCCCACCCTAAAAGGGGGGCGGGGGGACCCCCTAAAGGGTCTGGACACGCCCCTTTCCCCTCCCCCCCCCACTCCCTCCCCCCCTCCCCCCCCTTCCCGTGTCTGAGACATTTCCTTCCCCCTCCCCCCCCCTCCCCCTCCCCGGGGGGTTGGGACCCCCCCAAAAATGACGGGGGGGGAGGTCCTGCCCCCAACCCCCCCCAAAAAAAAGTGAGGAAGGGGTGCCCCCCAATCCCAGCCCCCTCCCCCCCCAAAAAAAACCAACCCAATCCCAGGGGGAGTCAAATCTGGGAAAAAACAACTTTATTTTGGGGGGGGGGACACGAGGGGACCCCCCTGGCAGGACCTGGGGGTGGGGGGTCGCATCCTGGGGGTCCCCACAGCGTCGTGTCCCCCCCACCCCCCAATTTTTGGGGGTCTCCCCCTTTAACAAAAGACCCAAACCCTCCCAAATTCCTGGGCAGGACCCCGATATCCCAGCCCTGGGGGGGTCCCATCCCCAAAATCTCATCCCTGGGGGGGTCCCATCCCCAAATATCTCATCCCTGGGTGGTCCCATCCCCAAATATCTCATCCCTGGGTGGTCCCACCCCCCAATATCCCATCCCTGGGTGGTCCCACGGTGTCCCCCCCATTTCTGGCTGTCCCCCCCCCCCCATTTTTGGGTGTCCTCCTCCCCCTAACAGACCACCCCGAATTTCCCCAAATTCCTGGCAGGACCCCAATATCCCATCCTGGGGTTCCCACAGTGTCCCATCCCCAGGGGACCCCAATAACTCATACCTGGGTGGTCCCACCGTGTCCCCCCCCATCTCTGGCTGTCCCCTCCATTTTTGGGTGCCCCCTCCCCTAACAGACCACCCCGAATTTCCCCAAATTCCTGGGCAGGACCCCGATATCCCTGGGGGTTCCCATCCCCAATATCTCATTTCTAGGGGGTCCCATCCCCAATATCCCATCCCTGGGTGGTCCCACGGTGTCCCCCCCATTTCTGGCTGTCCCCCCCCCCATTTTTGGGTGCCCCCTCCCCCTAACAGACCACCCCAAATTTCCCCAAATTCCTGAGCAGGACCCCGATATTCCTGGGGGATCCCAGAGTGTCCCATCCCCAGGGGACCCCAATATCCCATCCCTGGGTGGTCCCACCGTGTCCCCCCCATTTCTAGTTGTCCCCCCCCCATTTTTGGGTGCCCCCTCCCCTAACAGACCACCCCGAATTTCCCCAAATTCCTGGGCAGGACCCCAATATCCCTGGATGGTCCCATCCCCAAAATCTCATTTCTTAAGGGGTCCCATCCCCAATATCCCATCCCTGGGTGGTCCCACCGTGTCCCCCCCAACTCTGGCTGTCCCCCCCATTTTTGGGTGCCCCCTCCCCTAACAGACCACCCCAAATTTCCCCAAATTCCTGGGCAGGACCCCGATGTGGATTCGGACGCTGCCGGCGCTCCGGGTTCGCAGCCGGAACCTCTCGGCCGCCCCCAGGGCCGCCCCCTCGGGGCTCAGCAGGCGGGGACCCCCCCCCAAAAACCCCCCCGGCCAAACGTTCACCCCAAGAACCCCCCCGGGGGGCCCAGGTCAGGCAGGTGAGCTCGTGGGGGCCGGGGCTGGAGGGCACCGGCACCGCCCCGTACCCCAAAACCTCCGCCCGGCCCCAGCCGTCCAAGTGCCACACCTCCAGCAGCAGCTTCGGCCACCCTGGGGGGACAGGGGGGGTCAGGGGGGTCACAGATATTGGGGGGACACGGGGGGACATGGGGGGACATGGGGGGAAATGAGGGGACTAAAGGGGACAGGGATATGGGGGGATATGTGGGGATATGGGGGATGTGGGGACACAGCTCCAGCAGCAGCTTCGGCCACGCTGGGGGGACACCGGGGGGTCAGGGGGTCACAGGGAGGTCACAAATATTGGGGGGGACATGGGGGGGTCACAGGGGGTCAGGAATATTGGGGGGTTACAGGGGGACAGGGATATGGGGGATGTGGGGGATTTGGGGACACACCTCCAGCAGCAGCTTCGGCCACCCTGGGGGGACACGAGGGAGTCACAGGGGGGTCAGGGGGGTCACAGGGGGATCAGGGGGGTCACAGATATTGGGGGGACACGGGGGGGTCACAGGGGGGTCAGGAATATGGGGGGGATATGGGGGATATGGGGGGATATGGACGGATATGGGGGGATATGGGGGATGTGGGGACACACCTCCAGCAGCAGCTTCAGCCCCCCTGGGAGGTCACAGGGGGGTCACAGGGGGGTCAGGGGACACAGGGGGGTCAGGGGGGTCACAGATATTGGGGGGACACGGGGGGACACGGGGGGACACGGGGGGACATGGGGGGAAAGGGGGGGATCAGGGGGGGTCAGGAATATTGGGGTGATATAGGGGGATATGGGGGATGTGGGGACACAGCTCCAGCAGCAGCTTCGGCCACCCTGGGGGGACACCGGGGGGTCAGGGGGTCACAGGGAGGTCACAAATATTGGGGGGACACGGGGGGGGTCACAGGGGGTCAGGAATATTGGGGTGATATAGGGGGATATGGGGGATGTGGGGACACAGCTCCAGCAGCAGCTTCGGCCACCTGGGGGGACACGGGGGGGGTCAGGGGGGTCAGGGGGTCACAGGGGGACAGGGGACACGGGGGGACGTGGGGGGACATGGGGGGGTTACAGAGAATCAGGAATATGGGGGGATATGGGGGATATGGGGGGATATGGGGGATATGGGGGGATATGGGGGATATGGGGGGATATGGGGACACAGCTCCAGCAGCAGCTTTGGCCACCCTGGGAGGACACGGGGGGGTCAGGGGGGTCACAGATATTGGGGGGACACAGGGGGACATGGGGGGACACAGGGGGGTAATGGGGGGACTAAGGGGGACAGGGATATGGGGGGGATGTGGGGGGATATGGGGAGATATGGGGGGATGTGAGGACACAGCTCCAGCAGCAGCTTCAGCCACCCTGGGGGGTCACAGGGGGGTCAGGGGGGTCACAGGGGGGTCAGGGGGGGTCAGGGATATTGGGGGGACACGGGGGGGTCACAGGGGTTCACAAATATTGGGGGGTTACAGGGGGACAGGGATATGGGGGGATATGGGGGGATATGGGGGGATATGGGGGGATATGGGGGGATATGGGGGATGTGGGGACACATCTCCAGCAGCAGCTTCGGCCACCCTGGGGGGACACCGGGGGGGTCACAGGGGGACAAGGACACGCGGGGGGGACATTGGGGGACATGGGGGGTAATGGGGGATCAGGGGGATCAGGAATATGGGGGGATATGGGGGGATATGGGGGATGTGGGGGATGTGGGGGATGTGGGGACACAGCTCCAGCAGCAGCTTCGGCCACCCTGGGGGGACACGAGGGGGTCAGGGGGGTCCCAGGGTGGGGTCAGGGACAAAGGGGGGGGGTCCAGGGTGGGATCAGAGTCCTGGGGGAGGTCCCAGGGGTGTCCCTGGGGGTGTCAGGGACAAAGGGGGGGTGCCAAGGGGGGGTCTCAGGGTTCCCAGGGGGGTCCTAGGGTGGGTTCAGAGTCCAGGGGGGTGTCAGGGACACAGGGGGGGTCCAAGGGGGTCTCAGGGTGGGTTCAGAGTCCCAGGGTGGGGTCAGGGACACAGGGGGGTGTCAGGGACACAGGGGGGGTCCCCAGGGGGGTCCCAGGGGGTTCCCAGGGGGGTCCCAGGGTGGGTTCAGAGTCCCAGGGTGGGATCAGGGACACAGGGGGGTGTCAGGGACACAGGGGGGTGTCAGGACACAGGGGGGGTCCCAAGGGGGGTCCCAGGGGGTTCCCAGGGGGGTCCAGGGTGGGTTTCAGAGTCCCAGGGTGGGATCAGGGACACAGGGGGGTGTCAGGGACACAGGAGGGGTCCAAGGGGGGGTCCCAGGGTGGGATCAGGGACACAGGGTGGGTGTCAGGGACACAAGGAGGGGTTCAGGATTCCCAGGGTGGGATCAGGGACACAAGGAGGGGTCCCCAGGGGGGGTCCCAGGGTGGGATCAGGGACACAGGGGGGTGTCAGGGACACAGGGGGGTGTCAGGGACACAAGGAGGGGTCCCAGGGGGGTCCCAGGGTGGGATCAGGGACACAGGGGGGTGTCAGGGACACAGGGGGGTGTCAGGGGGGGTCCCCCCGAAGGAAATGGGGGGTGGTCTCACCTTGCAGCCCCTTGGTGGCCAAGTGCAGGTCCAGGGGGTGTCCCCAATGGGGTCCCAGGGGGGTCCCAGGGTGGGATCAGGGACAAAGGAGGGGGGTCCAGGGGGGGATCAGAGTCCTGGGGGGGGGTCAGGGACACTGTGGGGGTCCCAGGGGGGAATCAGAGTCCTAGGGGGGATCCAGGGGTGTCCCTGGGGGTGTCAGGGACAGAGGGGGGGGTCCCAAGGGGAGTCTCAGGGTTCCCAGGGGGGTCCAGGGGGGGATCAGAGTCCGGGGGGGGGTCCCAGGGGGTTCCCAGGGGGGTCCCAGGGGTGGGTTCAGAGTCCCAGGGTGGGTTCAGAGTCCCAGGGTGGGGTCAGGGACACAGGGGGGGTCCAGGGGGGGATCAGAGTCCTGAGGGGGGGTCCCAGGGGTGTTCCTGGGGGGTGTCAGGGACACGGGGGGGGGTCCCACAAAAGGAAATGAGGGATGGTCTCACCTTGCAGCTGGCCAAGTGCAGGTCCAGGGGGTGTCCCCAATAAGCCACATCATCCGCCTGGGGATCGTCCACCTGGGTCTGCCCCGAGCCCACCCCCGCCAGCAGCGTCCACGCCCCTCCTGGGGGGTCCCAAAAAAAGGCTCAGGGACTGCCCTGGGGGTCCCCAAAATCCCCCCAGACCCCCCAATACTCACCCATGTGCAGCCCCCACTTGCAGAAGAGGCGGCGCCGGGGGAAGCCCCAACCCCCCACGATCTGCCCGATGAGGTGCAGCTCGGCCATCCCCTCCAAAAAATATGGGGGGGACCCCCAAAATGTGCGGGGGGAAGGGGTGGAGGGACCCTCAAAATCTGCGGGGGGAGGGGGGTGAAGGGACCCACAAAATTCGCCTCAGGGCACCCCCAAAATCCTCCCTCCCCCCCGTGGTGACCCCAAATCCTCCCAGACCCCCCAACCCCCCCAAACCCCCTAATTCCACCCCAATCTCCCCATTTCCCCCAAAAAGCCCCCAACCCCCCCATAACTCCCCCATTATCTCTCAACCCCCCCATTTCCCCCCAAAACCCCCCAAACCCCTAATTTCACCCCAATCTCCCCATTTCCCCCAAAAAAGCCCCCACCCCCCCATAACTCCCCCATTATCCCTCAACCCCATTTCCCCCTAACACCCCCAGTTCGCCCAAATCCCCCAATAACCCCCCAATATCACCCCCATAACCCCCAACCCCCTCGTTATCCCCCCCAACCCTCAATTCCCCCATCATCACCCCCCACCCCCCCAAACCCCAACCAAAAAATCCCAAATCCCCCCTCAACCCGCCATTTCCCCCCCATAACCCCCCAATATCACCCCTCATAACCCCCCCATTATCCCCCAACCCTCAATTCCCTCATCATCACCCCCCACCCCCAGACCCCAACCAAAAAAAACCCCAAATCCCCCCTCAACCCCCCCATTTCCCCCATAACCCCTCCAATATCACCCCCCAACCCCCTCATTTCCCTCCAACCCCCTCCCAACCCCCCCCAAAAAAAAAAATCCCAAATCCCCCTCAAAACTCACCCCGTTAACTCGTCCCCGCCAGCGCGCATGCGCGCCCGGCACTTCCGGATCCCGTTACCACGGCAACGCGTGGGGGACACGCACGACGTCACCGCCATCTTGTTTGTAGTTCGATTGCGCCGCCATCTTGTGTGTAGTTCGATTGCGCCGCCATCTTGTTTGTAGTTCGATTGCGCCGCCATCTTGTATGTAGTTCGATTGCGCCGCCATTTTGTTTGTAGTTCAATGGGCGCCGCCATTTTGTGTACGGACCAATGGGCGCCGCCATCTTGGGTGGTCCGGGGGGGTCCCCCCCAAAAACCAGGAAAAACGCCCCAAAATGCGGAATTCCCTGCTCCCAACCAGGCCCAGGATAGGGGGGGACGCCCCTTCCACACCTCAGTTCCCCAGGAACCCCCAAAGACCCCCCCAAGGGACCCCTTTAATCACCCACAGTCCCCTCAAACCCCCCCTCAGCTTCTCCTCCCTCCCCGCCCAAAACCCCCCAGTGATTCCCCCCTCCATCGACCCCAAAATCCCCCCCAGCCCCCCCAACCCCCTCCATCGACCCCCAAATCCCCTCCCAGCCCCCCAAACACCCCCAGCCCCCCCCCCAAACTCCCTCAGGACCCCCCAAATTCCTCCATCGACCCCCAAATCCTCCCCCCAAACCCTCCCAACCCCCCCAAACCCCCCAAACGCCACCAATGACCCCCCCCAACCCCCCCAACCCCCCCCCAACGACCCCCCAAATCCCCTCCCAGCCCCCCCAAAAGCCCCCTCCTCATTTTGGGGGTGCAGGGGGGTTTTCTTTATTACATTTTTACACTCACAGCGCGGGGGGGGGGTTTGGGGGGGTCCCCAAGAGCGAGGGGGGGGCTGTGGGGGGGTCCCCGTAGGTGGGAAGTGCTTTTATTTTTTTGGGGGGGGGGATTTTGGGGTCGTTTCCCACCTTTTTGGGGGGTGGTTTTTTTTGGAAAATTTATACAAATACAACCCCCCCCCCAAAAATTTGGATGGGGGGGTCCCCCATGGCTCTGTCACCCCCCCATAGGGTTTGGGGACCCCCCAAAGGTTTAGGGACCCCCCCCCAAAAAAGGTTTTGGGGACCCCTCCCCCCCCCCAAGGCTCTATGGCTTGTGCAGGAAAAGGGGGGGAGGATTTTTGAGGGGGTTTTTGGGGTGACCCCTCCCCCAAATCCCAAGTTTGGGGGGTGGGGGAGGACCCAAGATTTGGGGAGGGGGGTGACCCTAAAATTTGGGGGGGGGACACCCCAGATTTGGGGGGGAGGTCGGATTTTGGAGGTGAGGGGGGGTGGTCCCCAAAATTATGGGGGGGGCCTCAAATTGGGAGGGGGGTCCCTGAACTCAAGGGAGGTCCCCAAAACCCTGGGAGGGGTCCCCAAAACCCAGAGAGGTCACCCCAAAGGGTCCCAAAATTGAGAAGGGTCCCCAAATTGGGAGGGGGGGTCCCCAAAATTTCGGGGGGTCTCCGAAATCCGAGTGGGGGTCCCCAAAGTGGGAGGGGGGAGGTCCCCAAAACCCAGAGGGGTGGTCCCAAAATTTTTGAGGGGTCCCCAAACTCGGGGGGAGGGGGTCCCCAAATCCGGGGGGGGGGTTCCCAAAACCGGGTGGGGGTCCCCAAATCCAGGTGGGGGGCCCAAAATCCAGGTGGGGGGACCCTAAATCCTGGGTGGGGGGTCCCCAAACTCAGGTGGGGGGTCCCAAAATCCGGGGTGGGGGTCCCCAAATCCAGGTGGGGGTCCCCAAATCCATGTGAGGGTTCCCAAATCCGGGGTGAGGAGGGTCCCCAAATCCAGGGAAATGTGTCACAGAGTTCAGGGGGTCCCCAAATCCTGGGGGTGTCCCAAAGTGGGAGGGGGGGGGTCCCCCAAATCCAGGTGGGGGTCCCCAAATCCGGGTGGGGGTCCCCAAATCCGGGTGGGGGGTCCCCAAATCCGGGTGGGAGGTCCCCAAAACTCAGGTGGGGGTCCCCAAACCCGGGTGTTGGGGGTTCCCCAAATCGGGTGGGGGGTCCCCAAATCCGGGGTGAGGAGGGTCCCCCAAATCCAGGGAAATGTGTCACAGAGTCCAGGGGGTCCCCAAATCCGGGTGGGAGATCCCCAAATCCTGGCTGGGGGTCCCCAAACTCAGGTGGGGGTCCCCAAACTCAGGTGGGGGTCCCCAAATCCGGGTGGGGGGGGGTCCCCAAATCCATGTGAGGGTCCCCAAATCCGGGGTGAGGAGGGTCCCCAAATCCAGGGAAATGTGTCACAGAGTCCAGGGGGTCCCCAAATCTGGGTGGGGGTCCCCAAATGCCGGTGTGGGGGGGAGGGGGGGTCACTTCCTGCGGGCGGGGCCGCTGTGACGCCGCTCGGGGTCCCTGCGGGGCAGCCCCTCGTCCGTGGACGACGTGGGGAGGGGGCCCTGGTGCCACCGAGCCAGCTCTGCGTGCTCCTCCACGCTGCTGGAGAGGGCCTGCAGCCAGCCCTGCATCTCATCCTGCCAGAAAATACCCCAAAATATCCCAAATATCCATCAGGGACCCAAAAATATCCCAAAATGGGAGTCAGGGACCCCAAAATATCTGATAGACACCCCAAGATATCCCTCAGAGACCCCCACTGCTGGTCAGGGCCTGCAGCCAGCCCTGCATCTCATCTGGGGAGAAACACCCCAAAATATCCCAAAATATCCAAAAATGGGGGTCAGGGACCCCAAATATCCATAATGCACCCCAAAATATCCAGAACACACCCCAAAATATCCCTCAGACACCCCCATGGGCCTGCAGCCAGCCCTGAATCTCATCCTGCCGGAAAATACCCCAAAATATCCCAAATATCCATCAGGGACCCCCAAATATCCCAAATATCCATCAGGGACCCCAAAATATCCAAAAATGGGAGTCAGGGACCCCAAAATATCCATAACGCACCCCAAAATATCCCTCAGACACCCCACGGGCCTGCAGCCAGCCCTGCATCTCATCCTGCCGGAAAATACCCCAAAATATCCCAAATATCCATCAGGGACCCCAAAATATCCCAAATATCCATCAGGGACCCCAAAATATCCATCAGGGACCCCAAAATATCCCAAATATCCATCAGGGACCCAAAATATCCATAACACACCCCAAAATACCCCTCAGACACCCCCACTGCTGGCCAGGTCCTGCAGCCAGCCCTGCATCTCATCCTGCCAGAAATACCCCAAAATATCCCAAATATCCATCAGGGACCCCAAAATATCCCAAATATCCATCAGGGACCCCAAAATAACTGATAGACACCCCAAGATATCCCTCAGAGACCCCCACTGCTGGTCAGGGCCTGCAGCCAGCCCTGCATCTCATCCTGGGGAGAAACACCCCAAAATATCCCAAAATATCCAAAAATGGGGGTCAGGGACCCCAAAATATCCATAATGCACCCCAAAATATCCAGAACACACCCCAAAATATCCCTCAGACACCCCCATGGGCCTGCAGCCAGCCCTGAATCTCATCCTGCCGGAAAATACCCCAAAATATCCCAAATATCCATCAGGGACCCCAAAATATCCCAAATATCCATCAGGGACCCCAAAATATCCAAAAATGGGAGTCAGGGACCCCAAAATATCCATAACGCACCCCAAAATATCCCTCAGACACCCCCACGGGCCTGCAGCCAGCCCTGCATCTCATCCTGCCGGAAAATACCCCAAAATATCCCAAATATCCATCAGGGACCCCAAAATATCCATCAGGGACCCCAAATATCCCAAATATCCATCAGGGACCCCAAATATCCATAACACACCCCAAAATACCCCTCAGACACCCCCCACTGCTGGCCAGGTCCTGCAGCCAGCCCTGCATCTCATCCTGCCGGAAAATACCCCAAAATATCCCAAATATCCATCAGGGACCCCAAAATATCCCAAAATATCCCAAAATATCCATCAGGGACCCCAAAATATCCATCAGGGACCCCAAAATATCCAGACACCCCCAGATTGGGGGCCAGCGCTCAGAAGGGGCGTTGCCCGACTCAAAATTGGCATGAACTGACCCAAAGTCATCAGAAACCCACCCAAAACTGTCATTGTAACCTTCAAAATGAGCAAAACCCACCCCAAACCATCATCAACCCCCCAAAAATCATCATCAGACCCCTAAAACCATCATCAGACCCCTAAAACCATCATCAACCCACCCCAAACCATCATCAACCCACCCCAAACCATCAACCAAAACAGAACCATCATCAACCCCCCAAAAATCATCATCAGACCCCTAAAACCATCATCAACCACCCCAAACCATCATCAACCCACCCAAAACCATCATCAGACCCCAAAACCATCATCAACCCCCCAAAAATCATCATCAGACCCCTAAAACCATCATCAGACCCCTAAAACCATCATCAACCCACCCCAAACCATCATCAACCCACCCAAAACCATCATCAGACCCCAAAACCATCATCAACCCACCCCAAACCATCATCAACCCCCAAAAATCATCATCAGACCCCAAAACCATCACCAACCCACTCCAAACCATCACCAGACCCCCAAACCATCAACAACCAACCCCAAAAACCATCATCAACCCAACCAGAACCATCATCAACCCAACCAGAACCTTCTTCAGACCCCAAAACCATCAACAACCAACCCAAAATCCATCACCAACCCATCCCAAACCATCATCAACCCAACCAGAACCTTCTTCAGACCCCAAACCCACCAACAAACAACCCAAAACTGTCATCCACCCATCCCAAACCATCAACCCAACCAGAACCATCCTCAGACCCCAAAACCAACAAACAACCCAAACTATCGTCAACCCACCCCAAACCATCAACTCCCCCAAAACCATCATCAACCCACCCCAAACCATCATCAACCCCAAAAATCATCCTCAGACCCCAAAACCATCAACAACCAACCCTAAACCATCATCAGACCCCAAACCCATCATCAACCCCCCCAAAAACCCAACTTCAGACCCCAATCCCACCCTAAACACCATCAACCCAACCAGAACCTTCTTCAGACCCCAAAACCATCATCAACCCACCCCAAACCATCACCAGACCCCAAAACCATCATCAATCCAACCAGAACCATCTTCAGGCCCCAAAACCATCACAGACCCCCAAACCATCAACAACCAACCCCAAAATCCATCATCAACCCAACCAGAACCTTCTTCAGACCCCAAAACCATCATCAGACCCCCAAACCATCATCAACCCCCTAAAACCATCACCAACCCATCCCAAACCATCATCAGACCCCAAAACCATCAACAACCAACCCCAAAAACCATCATAAACCCACCCCAACCACCATTAACCCAACCAGAACCTTCTTCAGACCCCAAAACCATCATCAAACAACCCCAAACCATCATCAGACCCCAAAACCATCAACAACCAACCCCAGAACCATCATAAACCCATCCAGAACCTTCTTCAGACCCCAAAACCATCCACTCACCCCAAAACCATCATGAGAACCTTCAAATCCATCATCAACCATCCCAAACCATCCTCAGACCCCAAAACCACCAACAAACAACCCCAAACTATCAACAACCAACCCCAAAACCATCAACAACCAACCCCAAAATCCATCACCAACCCATCCCAAACCATCATCAACCCCCAAAAATCATCCTCAGACCCCAAAACCATCATGAACCCACCCCAAACCACCATCAACCCAACCAGAACCATCTTCAGACCCCAAAACCACCAACAAACAACCCCAAACCGTCATCAACCCAACCAGAACCATCATCAACCCAACCAGAACCTTCTTCAGACCCCAAAACCATCAACAACCAACCCCAAAATCCATCACCAACCCATCCCAAACCATCATCAACCCATCCCAAACCATCATCAGACACCAAAACCATCATCAACCCACCCCAAACCCATCATCAACCCACCCAAAACCACCATCAACCCAACTAGAACCTTCTTCAGACCCCAAAACCATCATCAACCCACCCAAAACCATCATCAGACCCCAAAACCATCAACAACCCACCCCAAAAACCATCATCAACCCAACCAGAACCATCATCAAGCCAACCAGAACCTTCTTCAGACCCCAAACCCACCAACAAACAACCCCAAAATCCATCACCAACCCATCCCAAACCATCATCAACCCATCCCAAACCATCATCAGACACCAAAACCATCATCAACCCACCCAAACCCATCATCAACCCACCAAAACCACCATCAACCCAACTAGAACCTTCTTCAGACCCCAAAACCATCATCAACCCACCCAAAACCATCATCAGACCCCAAAACCATCAACAACCAACCCCAAACCATCCTCAACCCCCAAAACCATCATCAACCCCCTAAACCATCATCAACCCCTCCCAAACCATCATCAGACCCCAAAACCATCAACAACCAACCCCAAAAACCATCATCAACCCAACCAGAACCATCATTAAGCCAACCAGAACCTTCTTCAGACCCCAAAACCATCATCAAACAACCCAAAATCCATCACCAACCCATCCCAAACCATTATCAACCCCCAAAAATCATCCTCAGACCCCAAAACCATCATCAACCCACCCCAAACCATCATCAACCCAACTAGAACCTTCTTCAGACCCCAAAACCATCATCAACCAACCCCAAACCATCACCAGACCCCAAAACCACCAACAAACAACCCTAAACAATCATTAACCCACCCCAAACCATCATCAGACCCCAAAACCATCAACAACCAACCCCAAAAACCATCATCAACCCAACCAGAACCTTCTCCAGACCCCAAAACCACCAACAAACAACCCCAAAAACCATCATCAACCCACCCAAAACCTTCTTCAGACCCCAAACCCATCATCAACCGACCCCAAAAGCCCCCCCAGGACCCACCTCGTCCTTGGCCTGCAGGAGGAATTCGCTGCCGTCGCTCGTCCTGCAACGGAAGGACCCCCTCATTTTGGGGATTTGGGGTGGTTTTGGGGTTCATGATGGTTTTGGGGTGGGTTGATGATGGTTTTGGGGTGGGTTCATGGTTTTGGGGTGGGTTCATGATGGTTTTGGGGTGGGTTCATGGTTTTGGGGTGGGTTCATGGTTTTGGGGTGGGTTCATGGTTTTGGGTGGGTTCATGATGGTTTTGGGGTGGGTTCATGGTTTTGGGGTGGGTTCATGATGGTTTTGGGGTGGGTTCATGATGGTTTTGGGGTGGGTTCATGATGGTTTTGGGGTGGGTTCATGATGGTTTTGGGGTGGGTTCATGGTTTTGGGGTGGGTTCATGATGGTTTTGGGGTGGGTTCATGGTTTTGGGGTGGGTTCATGGTTTTGGGGTGGGTTCATGGTTTTGGGGTGGGTTCATGATGGTTTTGGGGTGGGTTCATGGTTTTGGGGTGGGTTCATGATGGTTTTGGGGGGGTTCATGATGGTTTTGGGGGGGTTAATGATGGTTTTGGGGTGGGTTCATTGTTTTGGGGTGGGTTCATGGTTTTGGGGTGGGTTCATGGTTTTGGGTGGGTTCATGATGGTTTTGGGGTGGGTTGATGATGGTTTTGGGGTGGGTTCATGATGGTTTTGGGGTGGGTTCATGGTTTTGGGGTGGGTTCATGATGGTTTGCGGTGGGTTGATGATGGTTTTGGGGTGGGTTCATGGTTTTGGGGTGGGTTCATGGTTTTGGGGTGGGTTCATGGTTTTGGGGTGGGTTGATGATGGTTTTGGGGTGGGTTCATGATGGTTTTGGGGTGGGTTGATGATGGTTTTGGGGTGGGTTCATGGTTTTGGGGTGGGTTCATGATGGTTTTGGGGTGGGTTGATGATGGTTTTGGGGTGGGTTCATGGTTTTGGGGTGGGTTCATGATGGTTTTGGGGTGGGTTCATGATGGTTTTGGGGTGGGTTCATGGTTTTGGGTGGGTTCATGATGGTTTTGGGGTGGGTTCATGATGGTTTTGGGGTGGGTTGATGATGGTTTTGGGTGGGTTCATGATGGTTTTGGGGTGGGTTCATGATGGTTTTGGGGTGGGTTCATGGTTTTGGGGTGGGTTCATGGTTTTGGGGTGGGTTCATGATGGTTTTGGGGTGGGTTCATGGTTTTGGGTGGGTTCATGGTTTTGGGGTGGGTTCATGATGGTTTTGGGGTGGGTTCATGATGGTTTGCGGTGGGTTCATGATGGTTTTGGGGGGGTTAATGATGGTTTTGGGGGGTTGATGGTTTTGGGGGGGTTAATGATGGTTTTGGAGGGGTTAATGATGGTTTTGGAGGGGGGTTCATGGTTTTGGGGTGGGTTCATGGTTTTGGGGTGGGTTCATGGTTTTGGGGTGGGTTCATGATGGTTTTGGGGTGGGTTCATGGTTTTGGGGTGGGTTCATGGTTTTGGGGTGGGTTCATGATGGTTTTGGGGTGGTTCATGGTTTTGGGGTGGGTTCATGATGGTTTTGGGGTGGGTTCATGATGGTTTTGGGGTGGGTTCATGATGGTTTTGGGGTTCATGATGGTTTTGGGGTGGGTTCATGATGGTTTTGGGGTGGGTTCATGATGGTTTTGGGGTGGGTTCATGATGGTTTTGGGGTGGGTTCATGGTTTTGGGGTGGGTTCATGATGGTTTTGGGTGGGTTCATGATGGTTTTGGGGGGGTTAATGATGGTTTTGGGGTTCATGATGGTTTTGGGGTGGGTTCATGGTTTTGGGGTGGGTTCATGGTTTTGGGGTGGGTTCATGATGGTTTTGGGGTGGGTTCATGGTTTTGGGGTGGGTTCATGATGTTTTGGGGTGGGTTGATGATGGTTTTGGGTGGGTTCATGATGGTTTTGGGGTGGGTTCATGATGGTTTTGGGGTGGGTTCATGATGGTTTTGGGGTGGGTTCATGGTTTTGGGGTGGGTTCATGATGGTTTGGGGGGGGTTGATGATGGTTTTGGGGTGGGTTCATGGTTTTGGGGTGGGTTCATGATGGTTTTGGGGTGGGTTCATGGTTTTGGGGTGGGTTCATGGTTTTGGGGTGGGTTCATGATGGTTTTGGGGTGGGTTCATGGTTTTGGGGTGGGTTCATGGTTTTGGGGTGGGTTCATGGTTTTGGGGTGGGTTCATGATGGTTTTGGGGTGGGTTCATGGTTTTGGGGTGGGTTCATGATGGTTTTGGGGGGGTTCATGATGGTTTTGGGGGGGTTAATGATGGTTTTGGGGTGGGTTCATGATGGTTTTGGGGTGGGTTCATGGTTTTGGGGTGGGTTCATGGTTTTGGGGTGGGTTGATGATGGTTTTGGGGTGGGTTCATGGTTTTGGGGTGGGTTCATGGTTTTGGGTGGGTTCATGATGGTTTTGGGGGGGTTCATGATGGTTTTGGGGGGTTAATGATGGTTTTGGGGTGGGTTCATGGTTTTGGGGTGGGTTCATGGTTTTGGGGTGGGTTCATGGTTTTGGGGTGGGTTCATGATGGTTTTGGGGTGGGTTCATGGTTTTGGGGTGGGTTCATGATGGTTTTGGGGGGGTTCATGATGGTTTTGGGGGGGTTAATGATGGTTTTGGGGTGGGTTCATTGTTTTGGGGTGGGTTCATGGTTTTGGGGTGGGTTCATGGTTTTGGGGTGGGTTCATGATGGTTTTGGGGTGGGTTCATGGTTTTGGGGTGGGTTCATGGTTTTGGGGTGGGTTGATGGTTTTGGGTGGATTCATGGTTTTGGGGTGGGTTGATGATGGTTTTGGGGTGGGTTCATGGTTTTGGGGTGGATTCATGGTTTTGGGGTGGGTTGATGATGGTTTTGGGGGGTTGATGGTGGTTTTGAGTTGTTTTTTGACAGTTTTTGAGGATTCTGCTGATGATTTTGAGGGTTCTGATGATGGTTTTGGGGGGCTGATGATTTTGGGTTGCGTTTTGATGGTTTTGAGGGTTCTGATGACAATTTTGAGGGTTCTGATGACAATTTTGAGGGTTCTGATGATGGTTTTAGGTTGCGTTTTGATGTTTTTGAGGGTTCTGATGACAATTTTGAGGGTTCTGATGATGATTATGGGTTCTGATGATGGTTTTGGGTTGTGTTTTGATGTTTTTGAGGGTTCTGCTGACAACTTTGGGTTCTGCTGAGGGTTTGGGTTGTGTTTTGATGTTTTTGAGGGTTCTGCTGACGGTTTTAGGTTGTGTTTTGATGTTTTGAGGGTTCTGCTGACAGCTTTGGGGCCTGCTGACGACTTTGGGTTCTGCTGAGGGTTTTGGGCCACCTACTTGAGCTTGAAGACGTTCTTCTTCTTCTTGTAGTCGCTGGCCACGTGGCTGGTGGCCCCGTGGAGGCTGAGCAGGGTTCCCCCCCGTGGTGGCCCCGGCCGCGTGGCCTTTGGCGTCCTTGTAGAAGCCCAGGTCGCCCTTGGCCAGGACGCAGTAGAGGTTCACCCACGACCTGGGGGGGTTTGGGGGAAAAAAGGGGTTTTTTGGGGGGTTTTTGGGGGTTTGGGGACAGAGAGATTGGGAGAGGGGGTGGTGTCCTGGTCTTGAAGGGTTGGACACGGCCCCAGGTCTTGGGGACACCCACTGATTGGTGGGCCCCCAATTATTGATGGACCCCCAAACCTTGATATAGACCCCAAATTATTGATGGACCCCAAATTATTGATGGACCTCCCACCATTGATGGACCCCCAATCATTGATGGACCCCCAGTCATTGATAGACCCCAAATTATTGATGGACCCCCAATTATTGATGGACCCCCAGTTATTAATGGATCCCAAACCTTAATGGACCCCCAATCACTGAGGGACCCCAAATTATTGATGGACCCCCAGTCATTGATGGACCCCCAATCATTGATGGACCCCAAATTATTGATGGACCCCCAATCATTGATGG
>JAWZSU010000126.1:0-30321 GCA_038380795.1 Pyrocephalus nanus
TGTTTTTTTTTGGGGGGTCCTTGTTTTGGGGTCCTCGTCCCCATTTTTGGGGTCGTGGTCCCCGTTTTTGGGGGGGGTCCTTGTTTTGGGGTCCTTGTCCCTGTTTTTGGGGTCCTTGTCCCCGTTTTTTTGGGGGGGTCCTTGTTTTGGAGTCCTTGTCCCTGTTTTTGGGGTCCTTGTCCCCGTTTTTGGGTCCTTGTCCCCGTTTTTTGGGGGGGGTCCTTGTTTTGGGGTCCTTGTCCCCATTTTTTGGGGTCCTTGTCCCTGTTTTTTTTTGGGGGGGTCCTTGTTTTGGGGTCCTTGTCCCCATTTTTTGGGGTCCTTGTCCCTGTTTTTTTTTGGGGGGGTCCTTGTTTTGGGGTCCTCGTCCCCATTTTTGGGGTCGTGGTCCCCGTTTTTGGGGTCCTTGTCCCCGTTTTTGGGGTCGTGGTCCCCGTTTTGGGGGTCGTTGTCCCCGTTTTTTTTTGGGGGGGGTCCTTGTTTTGGGGTCGTTGTCCCCGTTTTTTGGGGTCGTTGTCCCCATTTTTGGGGTCGTTGTCCCGTTTTTGGGGTCGTTGTCCCCATTTTTGGGGTCGTTGTCCCCGTTTTTGGGGTCCTTGTCCCCGTTTTTGGGGTCGTCGTCCCCATTTTTGGGGTCCTTGTCCCCGTTTTTGGGGTCGTTGTCCCGTTTTTGGGGTCCTTGTCCCCGTTTTTGGGGGTCGTTGTCCCCGTTTTTGGGGTCGTCGTCCCCATTTTTGGGGTCGTTGTCCCCGTTTTTGGGGGGGGGGTCCTTGTTTTAAGGGGGGGGTCCTTGATTTGGGGGGGGGGTCACCGATTTGGGGGGTCCCCGCCCCGATTTGGGGTCTCGTTTTTTGGGGGTCTCCATTTTGGGACCCCCCCCTCCCCATTTCGGGGTCCCATTTTTTGGGGGTCCCCACCCCCATTTTGGGGGTTCCCGCCCCGTTTTGGGGGGGACGGGGGGGGTCCCGATTTGGGGGGTCCCCTCCCCATTTCGGGGTCCCATTTTGGAGCTCCCCTCCCCATTTCACGCTCCCATTTTTGGAGCCCCCTCCTCATTTCGGGGTCCCATTCTGGAGGTCCCTGCCCCCATTTTTGGGGGCCCCCTTCCCCATTTCGGGGTCCCATTCTGGGGGTCCCTGCCCCCATTTTTGGGGCCCCCCTCCTCATTTCGGGGTCCCATTCTGGAGGTCCCTGCCCCCATTTTTGGGGGCCCCCCTCCTCATTTCGGGGTCCCATTCTGGAGGTCCCTGCCCCCATTTTTGGGGGCCCCCCTCCCCATTTCGGGGTCCCATTCTGGGGGTCTCTGCCCCCATTTTTGGGGGCCCCCTTCCCATTTCGGGGTCCCATTTTTAGAGCCCCCTCCCCATTTCACGCTCCCATTTTTAGAGCCCCCTCCCCATTTCACGCTCCCATTTTTTTGGCCCCCCTCCCCATTTCGGAGTCCCATTCTGGGGGTCCCCGCCCCCATTTTGGGGGGGGGGTCTCCGCGCCCCCTCCTCACTCACCGGAGCCCAGGAAGGGCAGGGCCGCCTCGAGCCGCAGCTTCTCGGCCTCGGGGGGTCTCTCGAACAAGGGGGGGGGTCTCCCGGGGGGGGTCCGTGGGGCGGGGGCCGCAGAACAGCGACTGCAGGGTCTGGGGGGGGGGGAGAGGTGGGGAGGGGGTCTTAATTTTTTGGGGGGGGGGGAGGAAACACGCGCGATTCCGCGTGGAGACCCCTCCCCATTTCCCACCGACCTCGCGGGGGGGGTCGCTCTGAGTGGAGACCCCCACCCCCTCCCCCTTTTTATTGCCCCCTCCCCCATCCCCAAATCAGGATCTTTGGGGTCTCTCCCAGTGACCGCCCCCTCCCCAAATTTCCCCCCCCCCCCCCTTTAACATCTCGGAGATGGCTCCGATTTGAGACCCCCCCCCCTCCCCAACCGCGACCCTCCCCAACCTTTCCCAGGAGTGGGGGGGGGGCATTCAGGCTGAGACCCCCCCCCCAAAATGAACCACAACATCGAGACCCCTCCCCTTAATTCCTGTGCCCCCCATTGCCCCCCAAAATCTCGGGGGTCTCTCCCAGTGTCGCCCCCTCCCCATCCCCTTTTTGGGCCGTACCTCGGGGGTGAGGGGGGGGCATTGGGGGCCAGGACCCCTCCCCTAATTCCTGTGCCCCCCATTAACCCCCATTTACCCCCCCAAAAATCTCGGGGGTCTCTCCCAGTGCCTCGGGGGTCTCTCCCAGTGTCGCCCCCTCCCCATCCCCCTTTCGGGCCGTACCTCGGGGGTGAGGGGGGGCACTCGGGGCCGGGACCCCCCCCCCGGGCAGGGGCCGGGGGTCAGCAGCAGCGGGGCCCCCCCGCCCAGCTCCAGGAGGGGATAATTCACCAGCACCACTTTGCTGAAGTTGAACTTGTAGGTGAAGCGTTTGCCCTTGGTCTTGTGCAGGATCCGCTTGTTGTAGTAATACCTGTACGGGATGGGGGGTCAGGGGGGCCCCAAAATACGGGAATACATCCCCAAAAATATGGGGATATAGCCCCAAAAATGCCTGGATACAGCCCCAAAAAATACGGGAATACACACCCAAAATACAGGGATATAAACCCAAAAATGTCTGGATACAGCCCCAAAAATACAGGGATAAAGCCCCAAAAATACAGGGATACAGCCCTAAAAATACAGGGATACAGCCCCCAAAATACAGGGATACACACCCAAAAATACAGGGATAAAGCCCCAAAAATACAGGGATACAGCCCCAAAAATACAGGGATACACCCCAAAAATACAGGGATACAGCCCCAAAAATACAGGGATACACCCCAAAAATACAGGGATAAAGCCCCAAAATAAAGGGATACAGCCCTAAAAATACAGGGATACAGCCCCCGAAAATACAGGGATACAGCCCCCAAAAATACAGGAATAAAGCCCCAAAAATACAGGGATATAAACCCAAAAATACAGGGATACAAACCCAAAAATACAGGAATAAAGCCCCAAAATACAGGGATACAGCCCCAAAAATACAGGATAAAGCCCCAAAAATACAGGGATACACCCCAAAAATACAGGGATACAGCCCCAAAAATACAGGGATACAAACCCAAAAATACAGGAATAAAGCCCCAAAATACAGGGATACAGCCCCAAAAATACAGGGATAAAGCCCCAAAAATACAGGGATACAGCCCCCAAAATACAGGAATAAAGCCCCAAAAATACAGGGATACAGCCCAAAAATACAGGGATACAGCCCCAAAAATACAGGGATAAAGCCCCAAGAATACAGGAATAAAGCCCCAAAATACAGGGATAAAGCCCCAAAAATACAGGGATACAGCCCCCAAAATACAGGGATACAAACCCAAAAATACAGGGATACAGCCCCAAAGATACAGGAATAAAGCCCCAAAAATACAGGGATATAAACCCAAAAAATACAGGGATACAGCCCCAAAAATACAGGGATAAAGCCCCAAAAATACAGGGATATAAACCCAAAAATACAGGGATACAGCCCCAAAAATACAGGGATACAGCCCCCAAAATACAGGGATATAAACCAAAAATACAGGGATACAGCCCAAAAATACAGGGATAAAGCCCCAAAAATACAGGGATATAAACCCAAAAATACAGGGATATAAACCCAAAAATACAGGGATACAGCCCCAAAAATACAGGGATAAAGCCCCAAAAATACAGGGATAAAGCCCCAAAAATACAGGGATACAGCCACAAAAATACAGGGATACAGCCACAAAAATACAGGGGGGGGGTTCAGGTGGGTTTGGGTGGGTTTTGGGGGTCCCAGGATGGGTTTGGGGGTCCCTGGGTGGGTTTGGGGGTCCCTGGATGGGTTTGGGGGTCCCTGGATGGGTTTGGGGGTCCCTGGCTGGTTTGGGGGTCCCAGATGTGCAGATTTCGGGGGGTCCCTGACCTGAGGGCGCGGCTGAGCTTGTCGTAGTTCATGTGGGGTTTGCACTTTGGGGGTCCCTGATGGGTTTGGGGGTCCCCTGGCTGGTTTGGGGGTCCCAGATGTGCAGATTTCGGGGGGTCCCTGACCTGAGGGCGCGGCTGAGCTTGTCGTAGTTCATGTGGGGTTTGCACTTTGGGGGTCCCAGGATCAATTTGGGGGTCCAGGGTGGGTTTGGGGGTCCCTGGCTGGGTTTGGGGGTCCCAGATGTGCAGATTTCGGGGGTCCCTGACCTGAGGGCGCGGCTGAGCTTGTCGTAGTTCATGTGGGGTTTGCACTTTGGGGGTCCCTGATGGGTTTGGGGCTCCAGGGATCAATTTGGGGGTCCCAGGGTGGGTTTGGGGGTCCCTGGCTGGTTTGGGGGTCCCAGATGTGCAGATTTCGGGGGGTCCCTGACCTGAGGGCGCGGCTGAGCTTGTCGTAGTTCATGTGGGGTTTGCACTTGCGCACCCCCCACAGCCGGGCCACCTCGTCGGGGTCCTTGATGACGAACTCGCCGTAGTCGCCCTGCCAGGCGATGACCTCCCGGTACTGCTCCTGCCGCAGCAGCTCCAGGATGAAGTGCCACAGCTGGATCTGCCGCGAGCCGGGGCTCGACTCCGCCTTGTACGCCACTCGGGGAACGCGAACCCTGCGGGGGGAGCACAGACCCCCTGAGACCCCCTGGGACCACCCGGGACAGGAGAGACCCCCCTGAGATCCCCTGAACCCACCCGGGATCCCCTGGGACCCCCTGAGCCCACCCGGGACAGGAGAGACCCCCTGAGACCCCCTGGGACCCCCTGAGACCCCCTGAGACCCCCTGAGACCCCCTGGGACCCCCTGGGACCCCCTGAGACCCCTGGGACAGGAGAGACCCCCTGAGACCCCCTGGGACCCCCTGAGACCCCTGGGACAGGAGAGACCCCTGGGACCCCCTGAGACCCCCTGGGACCCCCCTGAACCGATCCGGGACAGGAGAGACCCCCTGAGACCCCCCTGAGCCCACCCGGGACCCCCGAACCCACCGGGACAGGAGGGACCCCCTGAGACCCCCCTGAGCCCACCCGGGACAGGAGAGACCCCCCTGAACCCACTCAGGACCCCCCTGAGCCCACCCGGGGCTCGACTCCGCCTTGTACGCCCACTCGGGGAACGCGAACCCTGCGGGGGGACGGGAGAGACCCCCTGAGACCCCCTGAGACCACCCGGGATCCCCTGAGACCCCCTGAGACCCCCTGAGATCCCCTGAGATCCCCTGAGACCCCCTGAGATCCCCTGAGACCCCCTGAGATCCCCTTGGGACCCCCTGAGACCCCCTGAGATCCCCTGAGCCCACCTGAGACCCCCTGAGATCCCCTGAACCCACCCGGGATCCCCTGGGACCCCCTGAGCCCACCCGGGACAGGAGAGACCCCCTGAGACCCCCTGAGCCACCCAAGACCCCCTGAGACCCCCCTGAGGTCCCAGCTATTTTTTGGGGGGGTCCCGGGTCTATTTTTGGGGGTCCCAGCTATTTTTGGGGGTCCCGGCTGTATTTTTGGGGGTCCCCAGACACATTTTTTTGACACCCCACCTATTTTGGGGGTCCTGGGTGTATTTTTTTGGGGGTCCCAGGTATTTTGGGGGGGGTCCCAGATGTATTTTTTGGGGGTCCCGGGTGTATTTTTGGGGGTCCTGGGTGTATTTTTTTGGGGGTCCCAGGTATTTTGGGGGGGGGTCCCAGATGTATTTTTTGGGGGTCCCGGGTGTATTTTTGGGGTCCTGGGTGTATTTTTTTGGGGGTCCCAGGTATTTTGGGGGGGGGTCCCAGATGTATTTTTTGGGGGTCACGGGTGTATTTTTGGGGGTCCCGGGTGTATTTTTTTGGGGGTCCCAGGTATTTTGGGGGGGGTCCCAGATGTATTTTTGGGGGTCCCAGGTATTTTTTCGGAGTCTCAGGTATTTTTGGGGGGTCCGGGTGTATTTTTGGGGGTCCCAGGTATTTTTGGGGTCCCGGGTGTATTTTTGGGGGTCCCGGGTGTATTTTGGGGGGTCCCAGGTATTTTTGGGGGTCCCGGGTGTATTTTTTTGGGGGGTCCCAGGTATTTTTGGGGGTCCTGGGTGTATTTTTTGGGGGTCCCAGCTATATTTTTTTGACACCCCACCTATTTTTGGGGGTCTCAGGTATTTTTTGGGGGTCCCGGGTGTATTTTTTGGGGGTCCCAGGTATTTTGGGGGGTCCCGGCTGTATTTTTGGGGGTCCCGGCTATTTTTGGGGGTATCTGGGGGGGCTACCTGGGGTCCAGAGCGCCGGCACGGGGGTCGTCAGGAGCAGGTCCGAGACACAGGTACAGTCCATGGTGGGGTCACACCTGGGGGGGGGGCACCTTTAGGGGGGTCGGGGGGGAGATTTTGGGGGGCTGGGGGTGATTTTAGGGGCACAAAAAAGGATTTAGGGGGGGTGGGGGTGATTTTAGGGGCACAAAAAAGGATTTAGGGGGGGTGGGGGTGATTTTAGGGGCACAAAAAAAGGATTTAGGGGGGGTGGGGGGTGATTTTAGGGGCACAAAAAAGGATTTAGGGGGGGTGGGGGTGATTTTAGGGGCACAAAAAAGGATTTAGGGGGGGGTGGGGGTGATTTTAGGGGCACAAAAAAGGGATTTAGGGGGGCTGGGGGTGATTTTAGGGGCACAAAAAAGGGATTTAGGGGGGCTGGGGGGTGAATTTTAGGGGTCCGGAGAAGGATTTAGGGGGGGGTGGGGGTGATTTTAGGGGCACAAAAAAGGATTTAGGGGGGATGGGGGTGATTTTAGGGGCACAAAAAGGGATTTAGGGGGGATGGGGTGATTTTAGGGGCACAAAAAAGGATTTAGGGGGGATGGGGGTGATTTTAGGGGTCCAGAAAAGGATTTATTGGGGGGTGGGGGTGATTTTAGGGGCACAAAAAAGGGATTTAGGGGGCTGGGGGTGATTTTAGGGGGACAGAAAAGGATTTAAGGGGGCTGGGGGTGATTTTTAGGGGTCACAAAAAGGGATTTAAGGGGGGTGGGGGGTGATTTTAGGGGCACAAAAAAGGATTTAAGGGGGGTGGGGGTGATTTTAGGGGTCCAGAAAAGGATTTATTGGGGGTGGGGGTGATTTTAGGGGGACAGAAAAGGATTTAAGGTGGCTGGGGGTGATTTTAGGGGCACAAAAAAGGGATTTAGGGGGGCTGGGGGTGATTTTAGGGGTCCAGAAAAGGATTTAAGGGGGCTGGGGGTGATTTTAGGGTCACAAAAAAGGGATTTAAGGGGGGTGGGGGTGATTTTAGGGTCACAAAAAAGGGATTTAGGGGGCTGGGGGTGATTTTAGGGGTCCAGAAAAGGATTTAAGGGGGCTGGGGGTGATTTTAGGGTCACAAAAAGGGATTTAGGGGGGGGTGGGGGTGATTTTAGGGTCACAAAAAGGGATTTAGGGGGGCTGGGGGTGATTTTAGGGGTCCAGAAAAGGATTTAAGGGGGGTGGGGGTGATTTTAGGGGGTCCAGGGAGGGATTTTGGGGTCTGGGGGCAGATTTTGGGGGCACAGGGAGGGATTTTGGGGTCTGGGGGCAGATTTTGGGGGGCACAGGGAGGGATTTTGGGGTCTGGGGGCAGATTTGGGGGCACAGGGAGGGATTTTGGGGTCTGGGGGCAGATTTTGGGGGCACAGGGGAGGGATTTTGGGGTCTGGGGGCAGATTTTGGGGGCACAGGGAGGGATTTTGGGGTCTGGGGGCAGATTTAGGGGCACAGGGAGTGTTTGTTTGGGATGGGGGGGGATTCAGGGGCCGATTTTGGGGTAGGGGGGAGGATTATTTCTATTTTTTATTTATTTATTTATTTATTTATATTTTATTTTTTTTATTTTTTTATGGGGTGGGGGCTGAAGGGCAGGACTGAGGAGCCACGAAGGTTCCCAACCCCCCTTCCCCCGTCCCCCCCTTTTCCCCTCCTCTCCCCCCCTTTTCCCCTCCCCTCCCCCCCCCCCCGTTGCCCCCCGGCAGCCGCGCCGGCTCCTCGTTAGTTCGGGCTTGGGGCTTTTTTTTTTTTTTTTTTTTTTTTTATTTTATTTTATTTTATTATTTTTAGTGTGGGGGGTTTTTTTTTATTTTATTTTTAATTTATTATTTTTTTTTTTCGGCCCCCTTTCAAGTTTGTCGGATTTTTTAACGATCCGCGCTGGGATTTGGGGGAGCCCCGCGGCCACCGCCGGCACCTGCACAGCCCCCCCTCCCCCTCCCCCTCCCCTCCCCTCCCCCTCCCCCCCCCGCCTCCGGACCCTCCCCCCTCCACACTCGTGCACAGAGACCCCTCCCAATACAGGCAGAGCATCCTTCTTAGAGACCCCCCCCCAAACACAGAGACCCCCCCCCCAAACACAGAGACCCCTCCCCAATACAGGCAGAGCATCCTTCTTAGAGACCCCCCCCAAATACAGACACGGAGCCCCTATGGATGTACAGAGACCCCCCCAAACACAGAGACCCCCCCCCAATACAGGCAGAGCATCCTTCTTAGAGACCCCCCCCAAATACAGACACGGAGCCCCTATGGATGTACAGAGACCCCCCCCAAATACAGACACGGAGCCCCTATGGATGTACAGAGACCCCCCCCAAATACGGACACGGAGCCCCTATGGATGTACAGAGACCCCCCCCCCAACACACAGAGACCCCCCCAAACACAGAGACCCCTCCCAAACACAGAGACCCCCCCCAAATACGGACACGGAGCCCCTTATGGATGTACAGAGACCCCCCCCCAAATACAGACACGGAGCCCCTATGGATGTACAGAGACCCCCCCCCCCAAAATACGGACACGGAGCCCCTATGGATGTACAGAGACCCCCCCAAATACAGACACGGAGCCCCTATGGATGTACAGAGACCCCCCCCAAATATAGAACCCCCCCTAAACACAGAGACCCCCCCTAAACACAGAGACCCCCTATAGACACACAGACCCCCCTATAGACAACCCCTACACAGAGAGACCCCCTTATAGACACACACAGCCCCTATAGACACAGCCCTTATATACACACAGATCCCTTAAACACACACCCCTATAGACACAGATGTGCCTTAAACACACACACAGATCCCCTATAGACACACAGATATCCCTTAAACACACACAGCCCCTATAGACACACAGATCCCCTATAGACACACAGATATCCCTTAAACACACAGCCCCTATAGACACACAGAGCCCCTACAGACACAGAGATCCCTTAAACACACAGCCCCTATAGACACACAGAGCCCCTATAGACACAGAGATCCCTTAAACACACAGCCCTATAGACACACAGAGCCCCTATAGACACAGAGATCCCTTAAACACACAGCCCCTATAGACACACAGAGCCCCTGTAGACACAGAGATCCCTTAAACACACAGCCCCTATAGACACACAGAGCCCCTATAGACACAGAGATCCCTTAAACACACAGCCCCTATAGACACACAGAGCCCCTATAGACACAGAGATCCCTTAAACACACAGCCCCTATAGACACACAGAGCCCCTATAGACACAGAGATCCCTTAAACACACACATCCCCTATAGACACACAGAGCCCCTATAGACACAGAGATCCCTTAAACACACAGCCCCTATAGACACACAGAGCCCCTACAGACACACGGATCCTTAAACACACACAGAGATCCATTAAACACACCCAGATCCCCCTATAGACACAGCCCTTATAGACACAGAGGTCCATTAAACACACACAGATCCCCTATAGACACAGAGATCCCTTAAACACACACACAGATCCCCTATAGACACCCAGACCCCTTATAGACACCCAGAGATCCCCTATAGACACAGACCCCTTAAACACACACGGATCCCTTAAACACACACAGATCCCCTATAGACACCCAGACCCCTTATAGACACACAGAGATCCCCTATAGACACAGATCCCCTATAGAGACACAGCCCCCCTATAGACACAGATCCCCTATAGACATACACACAGATCCCCTATAGACACAGATCCCCTATAGACACAGATCCCCTATAGACACAGATCCCCTATAGACACACAGCCCCCCTATAGACACACAGCCCCCCTATAGACACAGATCCCCTATAGACATACACACAGATCCCCTATAGACATACACACAGATCCCCTATAGACACAGATCCCCTATAGACACACAGCCCCCCTATAGACACACAGCCCCCCTATAGACCACAGCCCCCCTATAGACACAGATCCCCTATAGACATACACACAGATCCCCTATAGACACAGATCCCCTATAGACACACAGCCCCTATAGACACACAGCCCCTATAGACACACAGCCCCCCCTATAGACACACAGCCCCCCCTATAGACACAGATCCCCTATAGACATACACACAGATCCCCTATAGACACAGATCCCCTATAGACACAGATCCCCTATAGACACACAGCCCCCCTATAGACACAGATCCCCTATAGACATGGAGATCCCCTATAGACACACACACTCCCTACAACCCCAACAAACCCTAGAGACCCCCCCAAAAAAAACCCCACCCCCCTTCCCCTATACCCCTTATGGACCCCCAAAACCCCCCTATAAACCCCCCAAATAAACCCTATGGATCCCCAACCCCTCCCCCCTTCCCTATACCCCTTATGGACCCCCAAACCCCCCCATAGACCCCCCCAAATAAACCCCACAAACCCCCCTTCCCCTATACCCCAAATCCCCCCCAAAGCCCCCTATAGATCCCCCCAAAAATCCCCTATAGACCCCCCTCAAAACCCCCCAAATAAACCCTACGGACCCTATAGACCCCCCCCCAAAAAAACCCCTCCCCCCTTCCCCCACGCCCCCAAAACCCCCCCAAACCCCCCCCAAGCCCCCCCGTAGATCCCCCAAATAAACCCCTACAAACCCCCCAACCCCTCCCCCCTTCCCCCACACCCCAAATCCCCCCAAATCCCCCCCAAATCCTCCCCAAACCCCCCTATAGACCCCCTCAAATCCCCCCTACAGACCCCCCCAAATAAACCCCCCAAACCCCCCCAAATCCCCCCCATAGACCCCCCAAACCCTTTGCCCTTCCCCTCAGCCCCTTCCCCCCCTCCCCCCCCCCAAATCAGACGGGGGGAGGGGTCTCGAGGACCCTCCCCCCTCCCCCCCCTTTCCCACGGCCCCCTCCCCCTCCCCCCTCATGAATTATTCACGACCCCCAATTACGGCCTCCTTGGTTTTTATGACCCGCGGCGATGGCAGCGAGGCCCGACCCCTCCCCCCCACCCAGAGACCCCCCCCTCAAACCCCCCCAGACCCCCCCAGGACCCCCCAGAACCCCCCCGACCCCCCCCCCGGATCGATCAGGGGATCAATGGGGGCCGCTTTGATGCGCCGAGGATGGAGAGGGGTTTGGGGGGGGGTCTTAAGGGGGGTCTTGGGGGTCCCCTTTTATGGTCGGGGGGGATTTGGGGGGGATTTGGGGGGGGTCGGAGGGGGTTTTGGGGGGGATTTGGGAGGGTCGGAGGGGGTTTTGGGGGGATTTGGGGAGGTCGGAGGGGGTTTTGGGGGGGATTTGGGAGGGTCGGAGGGGGTTTTGGGGGGATTTGGGGGGGTCTTGGGGGTCCCCCTTTTTGTTCTGGGGGGGCTCGAGGGGGTTTGGGGGGGGATTTGGGAGGAAATTAAAAATTGGGGGGGGGGTGGGGGGGATTTGGGGGGGATTTGGGGGGGTCGGAGGGGGTTTGGGGGAGATTTGGGGTCCCCTCCTGTGGTCTAGGGGGGGATTTGGGTGGGTTTGGGGGGCTCGGAGGGGGTTTTGGGGGGATTTGGGGGGGGAGGAAGGGGTTTGGGGGGGATTTGGGGGGGTCGGAGGGGATTTGGGGGTATTTGGGGGGGTCTTGGGGGTCCCCCCTTTATGATCAGGGGGGGGTTAAGGGGGATTTGGGGAGGGTTGGGGGGGTCGGAGGGGGTTTTGGGGGTCCCCCTTTATGACCTGGGGGGGCTTAAGGGGGGGTTTGGGGGAATTTGGGGGGTCGGGTGGGGTCGTGGGGGGGATTTGGGGGGGGTTGAGGGGTTTGAGGGATTTGGGGGGAATTGGGGGGGTCTGGGTGGGGTCGTGGGGGGGATTTGGGGGGGGATTTGGGGGGGTTTGGGGATTTTTGGGGGTCTTGGGGGGGTCTGGGGGGGGTCGGGGGGTCCCCCATAGGCCCCTCTGTAGGCGCCGCCCCCCCAACCTCTCCTCCCCCGAACCGCAGGGTGATTATTAATAACCGTTAATTAACGGCGATTAATTAATAATCATTAACAGCGTCAACAGAGCGGCCCCTGCAGGGACTGGGGGGGGGGGGGGTCCTATAGGACCACCTATAGGGGGATTGGGGGTCCATCTATAGGGGGTGAGGGTCCATCTATAGGGTCGGGGGTCCCTCTATTTGGGTCGGGGGTCCCTCTATTTGGGTCAGGGGTCCCTCCAGCCCATTTATAGGGTCGGGGGTCCCTCCAGCCCATCTATAGGGTCGGGGGTCCCTCTATGTGGGTCAGGGGTCCCTCTATGTGGGTCAGGGGTCCATCTATTTGGGTGTGGGGTCCGTGGGTAGGGGGTCCCTCTATAGGGTCGGGGGTCCCTCAATGTGGGTCGGGGGTCCCTCTATAGGGTCGGGGGTCCCTCTATAGGGCCGGGGGTCCTTCTATTTGGGTCAGGGGTCCCTCCAGCCCATCTATAGGGCCGGGGGTCCCTCTATTTGGGTCGGGGGTCCCTCCAGCCCATCTATAGGGTCGGGGGTCCCTCTATTTGGGTCGGGGGGTCCCTCCAGCCCATCTATAGGGTCGGGGGTCCCTCCAGCCTATCTATAGGGCCGGGGGTCCCTCTATAGGGCCGGGGGTCCTTCTATTTGGGTCGGGGGTCTCACTTCTCAAACCGGCAGCGGCTCCGTTGCGATGTGGGGTGGATTTGGGGAGGGGGGGAGGGGATTTAGGGGGCGGGGGGGGGATTTGGGGAGGGGGGGGAGGGGATTTAGGGGGCAGGGGGGGGGATTTGGGGAGGGGGGGAGGGGATTTAGGGGGCGGGGGGGGGGGATTTGGGTCGGGGGTCCCGGGGGGGGTCCCGGCCCCGCCACATCAAAAGCGGAGCCGCCCGCGGGTGGATCCGGAGCAGCCGCGAACTCGCGGGGCCCGGGGGGTGTTTGCGATCCGAGGGGTCCCGGGGGGGGTTTGGGGGGGTTCGGGGGGGTTTGGGGAGGGGGCTCGGGGGGTTGAGGGGGGGGAGGGGGCGTGGGAAGGGGCGGGAGGGGGAGGGGTGGCGTTAATGAGCGATTAGAGGGTGATTAATGAGGCGGGGACGGGGCTGGAGACGGGAGGGGGGGGGGAAATTGGGGGTGGGGGTCGTGGATGATTTGGGGAGGGGGTCGTGGATGATTTGAGGGGGGGTCGTGGATGATTTGAGGGGGTCGTGGATGATTTGGGGGGTGGTCGTGGAGGTTGGGGAGGGGTCGTGGAATTTGGGGAGGGGGTCGTCAAGGTTGGGGGGGTCGTGGAGGTTGGGGAAGATTGTAGAATTTGGGGAGGGGTCGTCAAAGTTGGGGAGGAGTCGTGGAATTTGGGGAGGGGTCGTGGATGATTTGGGGGGGGTCGTGGAGGTTGGGGAGGATTGTAGAATTTGGGGAGGGGTCGTCAAGGTTAGGGAGGGGTCGTGGAATTTGGGGGGGGGGGGTCGTGGATGATTTGGGGGGGGTCGTGGATGATTTGGGGGGGGTCGTGGGGGGTCGTGGATGGTTGGGGGGGTCGTGGATGATTGGGGGGGTCGTAGAACTTGGGGAGGGGTCGTGGATGATTGGGGGGGGTCGTAGAATTTGAGGAGGGGTCTTAGATGTTTGGGTCGCCCCCAAAGCCCCCAAATCCCCCCCAAAAATGACTCTGGTGGTGCCGGTGCCGTCCCCGAAACCCCCAAAACCCCCAAAGCCCCCAAAAACGCCCCCCCGGAGTTTTTTGGGGGGTCGGGGGTCCTGATAACCCCTCCAACCCCTCCCTAAGCCCCCTCCCCGACCCCTCCCGGGGGTCCCGGGGGTCCCGGAGCCCCCAAATCCCCCCCCAAAATGAGCCGGTACCGTCCCCGAAAGCCCAAAAAGCCCCCAAAGCCCCCCAAAAACGCCCCCCCGGAGTTTTTTTAGGGGTCGGGGGTCCTGATAACCCCTCCAAGCCCCCCCTAAGCCCCCTCCCCGACCCCTCCCGGGGGTCCCGGGGGTCCCGGAGCCCCCAAATCCCCCCCCAAAATGAGCCGGTACCGTCCCCGAAAGCCCAAAAAGCCCCCAAAGCCCCCCAAAAACGCCCCCCCGGAGTTTTTTGGGGGGTCGGGGGTCCTGATAACCCCTCCAAGCCCCCCCTAAGCCCCCTCCCCGACCCCTCCCGGGGGGTCCCGGGGGTCCCGGAGCCGGCGCGTGGCGGCCCCGGTCCCATTTTTCTTCATTTGGAGCCACTTTAGGTCCTGACGCCGCTTTTGATTTGAGGCTTCGGCGGCTCCGGGAGGGGAGGGGGGGGGGGGAGAGGGAGATAAATGAGGAGGGGGGGACGATGTGAGGAGGGGGAGACCCCCCCAACCCCCCCCCCCTTCTTCCACCAGAAATAGAGAGGACACGCGTGGGAAAGGGGGGGAGGGAAAGGGGGAGACCCCCACCCAGAGAGAGGGGGACACGTGGAAAGGGGGGGGGGGGGAATTTAGGGGGGGGAAATTTGGGGGGGGAAATTGAGGAGGAAAATTGGGGGGGTAAATTTAGGGGGGAGAAACGGGGGGGGGAAATTGGGGGGGGAAATTTGGGGGGGAAATTGGAGGGGAAAAAATTGGAGGGGGGAATTTAGGGGGGGGAAATTGGGGGGGAAATTTGAGGGGGGAAATTGGGGGGGGAATTGAGGGGGAAATTGGGGGGGGAGAAAATTGGGGGGGGAATTTAGGGGGGGGAAATTGGGGGGGAAATTTGAGGGGAATTTCGGGGGGGAAATTGGAGGGGGAAATTGAGGGGGGAAAATTGGGGGGGAAAATTGGAGGGGGGGAAAATTGGGGGAGAAATTTGAGGGGGAAAATTGGGGAAGGGAAATTTAGGGGGAAAATTGGGGGGGAAATTAGGGGGGGAAATTGGAGGGGAAAAAATTGGGGGGGGAAATTGAGGGGGGGAAATTTGAGGAGGGGAAATTGGGAGAGGAAATTTAGGGGGGGAAATTTGAGGGGGAGAAATTTAGGGGAAAAATTGTGGGGGAAATTGGGGGGGGGGGGATCGGTGGGTCCTGGGGGGGGGGTCTGGGGGGGTTCCGTCAATACCGGGGGGCTCTGGGGGGGTTCCGTCAGTACCGGGGGGACTCCGTCAGTACCGGGGGGACTCCGTCAGTACCGGGGGGGTTCCGTCAGTACCGGGGGGGTTCCGTCAGTACCGGGGGGACTCCGTCAGTACCGGGGGGGTTTCAGAAGTACCGGGGGGACTCCGTCAGTACCGGGGGGGTTCCGTCAGTACCGGGGGGACTCCGTCAGTACCGGGGGGACTCCGTCAGTACCGGGGGGGTTCCGTCAGTACCGGGGGGGTTCCGTCAGTACCGGGGGGACTCCGTCAGTACCGGGGGGGTTTCAGAAGTACCGGGGGGACTCCGTCAGTACCGGGGGGGTTCCGTCAGTACCGGGGGGACTCCGTCAGTACCGGGGGGGTTCCGTCAGTACCGGGGGGGTTTCAGAAGTACCGGGGGGACTCCGTCAGTACCGGGGGGGTTCCGGCGGTGCTGGGGGGGGGTTCCGTCAGTACCGGGGGGCTCCGGGGGGGTTCCGGTAGTGCCGGGGGGTTTCCGTCAGTACCGGGGGGGTTTCGGCAGTGCCGGGGGGGTTTCAGAAGTACCGGGGGGACTCCGTCAGTACCGGGGGGGTTCCGGGGGGGTTCCGGTAGTGCCGGGGGGTTTCCGTCAGTACCGGGGGGGTTTCAGAAGTACCGGGGGGGTTCAGCAGTGCCAGGGGGGGTTCCGGTAGTACCGGGGGGGTTCCCTCAGTAACGGGAGGGTTCCGGCAGTGCCGGGGGGGTTCTGTCAGTGCCGGGGGGGTTCTGTCAGTGCCGGGGGGGCTCCGGTAGTACCGAGGGGGTTCTGTCAATACCGGGGGGCTCCGGGGGGACTCCGGCAGTGCCGGGGGGACTCCGGCAGTACCGGGGGGGTTCCGGCGGTGCCGGGGGGGGTTCTGTCAGTACCGGGGGGGGTCCGGCAGTACTGGGGTGGGGGGTGATTGGTGAGGGGTTGTTTTGGTAAGGGGGGGGGGGGTTGGTGAGGGGGGGTTTGATGAGATGGGGTGGTTTGGTGAGGGGTGGTTTGGTGAGGGGGGGGGAATTGGTGAGGGAGGGGGGGTTTGGTGAGAGGAGGGGGGTTTGGTGAGAGAGGGGGTTGGTCGGGGGGGGGTTTGATAAGGTGGGGTTTGGTGGGGGGGTGGTGAGGGGGGGGATTGATGAGGGGGAGGGTTTGGTGAGGGAGGGGGGGGTGTTTGGTGAGGGAGGGGGGGAATTGATTTGGGGGGGGATTGGGGAGGGGGAATTGGTTTGGGGGGGGTTTGGTGAGGGGAGGGGTAGTTTGGTGAGGGAGGGGGGATTGGGGAGGGGAGGGGGGAATTGGTTTGGGGGGGGGTTTGGTGAGGGGAGGGGTAGTTTGGTGAGGGAGGGGGGATTGGGGAGGGGAGGGGGGAATTGGTTTTGGGGGGGAGGGGGGGATGCCGCCGGAGCCGGGCGCTAATTCCCGGCATCGATCAGGCGGGATGGGAGCAATAAATTATCGTGACAGGAAAGCGACTCCCGAGCCACATCGATCCGGGGCGGGGGCGGGGCCGGGAACACGGGTGGGACACGGGAATGACACGGGAATGACACGGGTGGGACATGGGACACGGGAATGACATGGGAGTGACACGGGTGGGACATGGGACACGGGAATGACATGGGAGTGACACGGGTGGGACACGGGTGGGACATGGGACACGGGAATGACATGGGAGTGACACGGGTGGGACACGGGAATGACACGGGAATGACACGGGTGGGACATGGGACACGGGAATGACATGGGAGTGACACGGGTGGGACATGGGACACGGGAATGACATGGGAGTGACACGGGTGGGACACGGGTGGGACATGGGACACGGGAATGACATGGGAGTGACACGGGTGGGACACGGGAATGACATGGGAGTGACACGGGTGGGACACGGGTGGGACATGGGACACGGGAATGACATGGGAGTGACACGGGTGGGACACGGGAATGACATGGGAGTGACACGGGTGGGACACGGGTGGGACACGGATGGGACACGGGTGGGACACGGATGGGACACGGGTGGGACACGGGTGGGACACGGGAATGACATGGGAGTGACACGGGTGGGACACGGGACACGGGACGGGAACACGGAGCGCAGGACACGCGTGTGCGGCCCATGATCACAGATCACACGTGTGCAGGCACACAGGGCACACGTGTCAATGATCACAGATCACACACGTGTCCGTGATCACAGATCACACGTGTCAATGATCACACATCACATATGTCAATGATCACAGGGCACACGTGTCAATGATCACAGATCACACATGTCCAGGCACACAGAACACACGTGAGGGTGCACAGAGCACACACGTGTCCAGGCATGCAGAACATGCGTGTAAGGCCCTGCAGGGCACACGTGAGGGCCCTCAGAACACACGTGCCCAGGAGCTCGGGGCACACGTGCAGATCACACGTGAGGGTGCATGGAGCACACACGTGTCCCTGATCACAGATCACACGTGTCCCTGATCACAGATCACACGTGAGGGTGCACGGAGCACACACGTGTCCCTGATCACAGATCACACGTGTCCCTGATCACAGATCACACGTGAGGGTGCACGGAGCACACACGTGTCCCTGATCACAGATCACACGTGTCCCTGATCACAGATCACACGTGTCCCTGACCACAGATCACACGTGAGGGTGCACGGAGCACACACGTGTCCCTGATCACAGATCACACGTGTCCCTGATCACAGATCACACGTGTCCCTGATCACAGATCACACGTGTCCCTGATCACAGATCGCACGTGAGGGTGCACGGAGCACACACATGTCCTGGCACACACCCCACACGTGTCCAGGCCCACAGAACACACGTGAGAGCCCACAGAACACACGTGTCCAGGCCCACACCACACACGTGTCCAGGCCCACACCCCACACGTGTCCAGGCCCAGAGAACACACGTGTCCAAGCCCACAGAACACACGTGTACAAGCGTTCAGGGCACATGTGAGAGCCCACACCCCACACGTGTCCAGGCCCACAGAACACACGTGAGAGCCCACAGCCCACACGTGTCCAGTCCCACACCCCACACGTGTCCAGTCCCACACCCCACACGTGTCCAGTCCCACACCCCACACGTGTCCAGGCCCACAGAACACACGTGTCAACCCGGCGCCGCCACCGCCACACACGTGTGCCAACCCCACACACGTGTACCGACCCCACACACGTGTACCGACCCCACACACACGTGTGCCATCACACACATGACCTCTGCCCACGTGACCTCTGCCCCAAAATCCCCCCAAAAGCGGCCACAGCCCCCCCACCCCAGGAGAACACGCGTGTCCTGCCGTGTCCTCACGTGTCACCCCGTGTCCTCACGTGTCACCCCGTGTCCTCACGTGTCATTCCCGTGTCCTCACGTGTCATTCCCGTGTCCTCACGTGTCACCCCGTGTGCCGCAGAGCCTCCCCCTCCCCACCCCCCCAAAATCTCAGCACCCCGGTCACGCGCCCGGCGCCGCAGTGCAGACCCCCCCACACCTCACACCCCAGAGCGGGTTTTGGGGGGGATTTGGGGGGGATTTGGGGGGGGTTGGAGGGGTTTGGGGGGTTTGGGGGGGTTTTGGGGGGGTTTTGGGGGGATTTGGGGGGTTTGGGGGGGTTATGGGGGGTTGGGGGGTTATAGAGGGAGATGGGGGCTGTTTTTGGGGGGTTTGGGGGGGCTATGGGGTTATAGGGGGGTTATAGGGGCGGCTATGGGGGGGTTATGGGGGAGTTGGGGGCTGTTTTGGGGGGGTTATGGGGTTATAGGGGGGTTATAGGGGCGGCTATGGGGGGGTTATGGGGGAGTTGGGGGCTGTTTTGGGGGGGTTATGGGGTTATAGGGGGGTTATAGGGGCGGCTATGGGGGGGTTATGGGGGAGTTGGGGGCTGTTTTGGGGGGGTTATGGGGTTATAGGGGGGTTATAGGGGCTGTAGGGGGGTTATAGGGGCTGTAGGGGGGTTATAGGGGGGTTATGGGGGGGTTATGGGGGGTTATGGGGTTATAGGGGGGGTTGGGGGGAGTCAGGAGCTGTTTTGGGGTGATTATGGGGTTATAGGGGGGTTATAGGGGGGCTATAGGGGGTCTAGAGGGGCTCTACGGGGATCCTGTAGGGTTGGGGGGGGGGCCTAGAGTCTCTATAGGGGTCTCTCTGGGGATTGAGGAGGGGGCTGTAGGGGGGGTTATGGGGGCTATGGGGGCACCCTCTGGGGCCCAGGGGGTCTCTCTATAGGGCCAGGGGCTCTATAGGGTCTCTGTAGGCTCTGTAGGGCCAGGGGGTCTCTATGGGACAAGGGGGTCTCTATGGGGTCTCTATAGGGTCTCTATGGGCTCTGTAGGGTCTCTATAGGGGCTCTGTAGGCTCTGTAGGCTCTGTAGGGCCTGGGGCTCTCTGTAGGGCCCTGGGGGTCTCTGTAGGGTCTCTACAGGCTCTGTAGGGTCTCTGTAGGCTCTGTAGGGTCTCTGTAGGTTCTATAGGGCCTAGGGTTCTCTGTAGGGTCTCTATAGGCTCTGTAGGGTCTCTGTAGGGTCTATAGGGCCTGGGGGTCTCTGCAGGGCCCTGGGGGGTCTCTGTAGGGTCTCTGTAGGGTCCTTGCAGGGTCCCTGCGGGGTCGGCGGGGGCCGCGGGTCCCTATAGGGCCTGGGGGTCTCTACAGGCTCTGTAGGGTCTGCAGGGTCTCTATAGGGCCTGGGGGTCTCTGTAGGGTCCCTAGAGGCTCTGTAGGGTCTGTAGGGTCTGTGCAGGCTCTACAGGCTCTGTAGGGTCTCTGTAGGGCCTGGGGGTCTCTGTAGGGTCTCTATAGGCTCAGTAGGGTCTGTACAGGCTCTGTAGGCTCTGTAGGGTCTCTATAGGGCCTGGAGGTCTCTGTAGGGTCTGTAGGGTCTCTGTAGACTCTGTAGGGTCTCTATAGGGCCTGGGGGGTCTCTACAGGCTCTGTAGGCTCTGTAGGGTCTCTGTAGGGTCTGTAGGGTCTCTATAGGGCCTGGGGGTCTCTGTAGGGTCTCTATAGGGTCTGTAGGGTCTCTATAGGGCCTGGGGGTCTCTGTAGGGTCTCTATAAGCTCAGTAGGGTCTGTAGGGTCTGTACAGGCTCTGTAGGCTCTATAGGGTCTGTAGGGTCTCTATAGGGCCTGGGGGTCTCTGTAGGGTCTCTATAGGGTCTGTAGGGTCTGCAGGGTCTCTGTAGGGTCCCTAGAGGCTCTGTAGGGTCTGTAGGGTCTGTGCAGGCTCTGTAGGGTCTGTAGGGTCTGTACAGGCTCTGTAGGGTCTGTAGGGTCTCTGTAGGCTCTGTAGGGTCTCTATAGGGCCTGGGGGTCTCTGTAGGGTCTCTACAGGCTCTGTAGGCTCTGTAGGGTCTCTGTAGGCTCTGTAGGGTCTCTATAGGGCCTGGGGGTCTCTGTAGGGTCTCTACAGGCTCTGTAGGCTCTGTAGGGTCTCTACAGGCTCTGTAGGGTCTCTACAGGCTCTATAGGCTCTGTAGGCTCTGCAGGGTCTCTATAGGGCCTGGGGGTCTCTGTAGGGTCTCTACAGGCTCTGTAGGCTCTGCAGGGTCTCTATAGGGCCTGGGGGTCTCTGTAGGGTCTCTACAGGCTCTGTAGGCTCTGTAGGGTCTGTAGGGTCTCTACAGGCTCTGTAGGGTCTCTACAGGCTCTATAGGCTCTGTAGGCTCTGCAGGGTCTCTATAGGGCCTGGGGGTCTCTGTAGGGTCTCTATAGGCTCTGTAGGGTTTCTATAGGCTCAGTAGGGCCCTGGGGGTGCCCGCGGGCTGTCTGTAGGGTCCCTGCAGGGTCCCCGCGGGGTCGGCGGGGGCCGCGGGGCTCTGATGGATTCCCGCACTTGTCTCTCAATCTCCGGCGCGATCGATTCGCTATTTCCCTTTGTTGCCAGAAACTTCGATCGGGGCCGCGAGCGGGGAGGGGGGTTGGGAGGGGAGGGGGGGGCGGGGGGGTCGGAGCAAAAAAAAAAAAGGGGGGGGGGGGATGTCCTGAAGGGCCCCCCCTCAAGAGGGTGAGGGAGGGAGGGAGGGAGGGAGGGAGAGAGGGAGGGAGGGGGAGAGAAAATCGCGATCCCGGAGCCCGTCGGGGAAGTTCGGAACTCACCGCGGGGCGGCCCCGCATCGGGCCCGGCGGGAGGAGCCGCTCGGGGGGTCCCCCCTCGGGGAGAAGGATGGGGAGGGGGAGAGGGTCGGGGACCCCCCCTCCTCCTCCTCAGAAGGTCCGTGGCATCCGCAGAGGGAGGGGGGAAAAGGGGGGAGGAAGGGGGAGAGGGAGGGAGGGGAAGGAGAGGGGTCCGGGGGGGACAGGGGGGGAGTTGGGGGGAGAGGGGAGAGGGGAAGGAGGGAGAGGGGTCTGGGGGAGAGGGGAAGGAGGGAGAGGGGTCTGGGGGAGAGGGGGATGGAGGGTTGGGGGTCGCGGGGAGAGGGGATGGAGGGTCGGGGGTCGCGGGGAGAGGGGAAGGAGGGAGAGGGGTCTGGGGGAGAAGGGATGGAGGGAGAGGGGTCTGGGGAGAGGGGAGGGTCGGGGGTCTGAGGGAGAGGGAAGGGTTGGGGGTCGCGGGGAGAGGGGAAGGAGGGAGAGGGGTCTGGGGGAGAGGGGAAGGAGGGAGAGGGGTCTGGGGGAGAAGGAAAGGAGGGAGAGGGGTCGGGGGGAGAAAAGGATCAGGGGTCGGAGGGAGAAGGGATGGAAGGAGCGGGATGGGAGGGAAAGGGAAAGGGAAAGGGAAAGATCAGGAGTCGGAGGGAAAAGGGATGGAGGGAGAGGGGTCGGTGGGAACGGAAAGGATCGGGGGTCGGAGGGAGAAGGGATGGACAGAGAGGGGTCGGAGGGAGAAGGGACGGAAGGAGCGGGATGGGAGGGAACGGGAATAACCGGGGTCGGAGGCACCGGGATCGGTGGGAGAAGGGATGGAAGGACTGGGATGGAAGGAGCGGGATGAAGGGAGCGGGATCGGCGGGAGAAGGGACGGAGGGAGCGGGATCGGTGGGAGAAGGGACGGAGGGAGCGGGATCGGAGGGAGAAGGGACGAGGGAGCGGGATCGGTGGGAGAAGGGATGGAGGGAGCGGGATCGGTGGGAGAAGGGACGGAGAGAGCGGGATCGGTGGGAGAAGGGATGGAGGGAGCGGGATCGGTGGGAGAAGGGACGGAGAGAGCGGGATCGGTGGGAGAAGGGACGGAGGGAGCGGGATCGGAGGGAGAAGGGACGGAGGGAGCGGGATCGGAGGGAGAAGGGACGGAGGGAGCGGGATCGGAGGGAGAAGGGACGGAGGGAGCGGGATCAGGGGGATCGGAGAGCGAGGGAAGCGCCGGGGTCAGCGGGAGAAGGGAGCGATGGAAGGGAGCGGGATCAGAAGGGACGGAGGGAGCGGGATCAGTGGGAGAAGGGATGGAGGGAACGGGATCAGAAGGGACGGAGGGAGCGGGATCGGAGGGAGAAGGGACGGAGGGAGCGGGATCGGTGGGAGAAGGGACGGAGGGAGCGGGATCGGAGGGAGAAGGGACGGAGGGAGCGGGATCAGCGGGATCGGAGAGCGAGGGAAGCGCCGGGGTCAGCGGGAGAAGGGAGCGATGGAAGGGAGCGGGATCAGAAGGGACGGAGGGAGCGGGATCGGTGGGAGAAGGGACGGAGGGAACGGGATCAGAAGGGACGGAGGGAGCGGGATCGGTGGGAGAGAAGGGTCAGAGAGAGCAGGAGAAGGGAGGGAAGGGAGAAGGGACCGGGAATAACCCGGGTCGGAGGGAGAAGGGATGGACGGGGAGGGATCGGAGGGAGAGGAGCGAGGTGGGAGGGAGCGGGATCGGCGGGAGAAGGGATGGAAGGGAGCGGGGTCAGAGGGAGAAGGGATGGAAGGACCGAGATGCGGGGACGGAGCGAGCCGAGACGGCCGGATGGAACGAGCGGGGTCGGGGGGAGAGGGAAGGGAAGGAGCGGGATCGCTGGAATATCGGGATGGGAAGGAGCGGGGATGGAGCCGGGACCGGGAAAGGGAGGGAAGGAGCGGGAATGAGGGGAGAGGGACGGAGAGGGACGGACGGAGCGGGGAACGAGGGAGCGGGATCGGAGGGAGCGGGAAGGACGGGAAAGGGGAGAAGGGGAGAGGAGGATGGAGCCGGACGGAGGGAACGGGATCGGCGGGATCGGGGATGGAGGGACTGGGATAGGTGGGGATGGAGGGATTGGGATCGGAGGGGATGGAGGGATCGGGATCGGTGGGGATGGAGGGATCGGGATCGGAGGGGATGGAGGGATCGGGATCGGAGGGGATGGAGGGATCGGGATCGGTGGGGATGGAGAGATCAGGATACGCGGGGATGGAGAGACTGGGATAGGCGGGGATGGAGAGACCGGGATCGGAGGGATCGGGGATGGAGGGATCGGGATTGGCGGGGATGGAGCCGGGAGAGAGGGACCGGGATCAGAGAGGATGGAGGGATCGGGATAGGCGGGTATGGAAGGATCGGGATCGGTAGGGATGGAGGGATTGGGATCGGCGGGATTGGGGATGAAGGGACCGGGATAGGCGGGGATGAAGGGACCGGGATCGGGGATGAAGGGACCGGGATAGGCGGGATTGGGGATGAAGGGACCGGGATCGGAGGATCGGGATCTGCGGGGATGAAGGGATCGGGATAGCGGGATCGGGGACGGAGGGATCGGGATCTGCGGGGATCGGGAATGCGGGAACCGGGACAGGAGAGGACGGACGGAGGAGCGGGATCTGCGGGGATCGGGAATGCGGGGAGAGCGGGACGGGAGAGGGCGGAGGGAGCGGGATCGGCCGGGAACGGGATCGGAGGGAGACGGAGAGACCGGGAATGCGGGAAAAGCGGGATGGGAGGGAGCGGGACAGCGGGAAAAGGAGCTGCGGGAAGCGGGGAAGGCGGGGAGGGGGTGGAATTTGGGAAAAGGGGGGTCCGGGATCGGCGGGATCGGGGTCGGGATGAGGCGGGAGCGGAGAGAGGGAAGGAGGGAAGGAAGGAAGGAAGGAGGGATGGAGGGAGAGAGAGAGGAGGAAGAGGAGGAGGAGGAGGAAGGACAGAGGGAGAGGAGCAGGTGGGAGCGGGGCAGGGGAGAGGGAGGGGAGAGGGACGGGGCAGGGGAGGAGGAGGAGGAGGAGGAGGAGGAAGGAAGAGGAGGAGGAAGAGGAGAGGAGGGATGGAGGGAGAGGAGAAGCGTCCGGAGGAAGAGGAGAAGGGGAGGAAGGAGGAGAAGAAGGAGAGGAGGGAGAGAGGAAGAGGAGCAGGGAGAGAGGAAGAGGAGCAGGGAGAGAGGAAGAGGAGCAGGGAGGAAGGAGAGGAAGAGGAGAGGAGAGCAGGGAGGAGGAGGAGGAGGAGGAAGAGCAGGGAGGAAGGAGAGAAAGGGATGGAAGGAGAGGGAAAAGGGCCCGGAGGAAGAGGAGCGGGGGATGAAGGAGGAGACGGGAGAGCAGGAGGAAGCAGGAGAAGGGCCCGAGGAGGAGGAAGAGGAGGAGGAGGAGGAAGAGGAGCGGGAGGAAGCAGAGGAAGGGCCGGAGGCAGCGGGGAAGGCGCCGGAGGGAGCGGGAAAGGGGCCGGAGGAAGAGGAGCGGGGGATGAAGGAGGAGACGGGGATGGAGAAGGAAGAGGGAGAAGGGCCCAGAGGAGGAGGAGGAGGAGGAGGAGGAGGAGGAGGAGGAGGAGGAAGAGGAGCGGGAGGAAGGCGCCGGGCGGGCGCGGGGCGCCGCGGGCCGGGCTTTAAGTAGCGGCCGAGCGGGGCCGGCGGATCGATGGATATAATTTTCCTCAAACTCGGAAAATAAAGTTCATCGCTGATCAAATTTGAAAACCAGCTGCGGCGGCGCGGCCCGAAATGGGCTTCGATCGGGGGGGCGGGGGGGGGGGCACCCAGGGACCCCCCCCACACACTCCTGAGCCCACCCCCCCCCCCTCGGGACGGACACGCGTGTGCGGGGACAAACACGTGGGGTGTGGGGAGGGGGGGAGCGCGGACGTGAGTGGGACCCCCGAGAGTGACCCCCACCCCCGAAACGAGTGGCTGGGACCCCCCCCCCATCCCCATCGTGTCCCCCCAAGGCGCGTGGGACCCCCAAAATTTCCCCCCTTTTATCCCCCGGGACGTGGGACCCCCACGGGTGATTTTCCCCCCGCCCCATATAGGGGTTGTGACCCCCCCAAAAACACAAATGGGACCCCCACAATGACCCCCCCGTGTGTCCCCACACCCGTGGGACCCCCCCACTCGTGGGACCCCCCCAAATACGCCCCCCTCCCCCCCATTTATGGGTGGGGGGGCGACACTTCCAGCCCCAAACCGCGGGTTTTTTTTTTTGGGGGGGGGGCGTTCGCCCCCCATTTGGGGTCTGGGGATCCCCCCTGAAAGCCCCCCCGAACCCTCCCCCCCCCCCCGGACCCTCCCCCAGACCCCTCTATTTTGGGCGGGGGGGGGGGAATTGTCTCTCCCCCCCCCTCATTTTGGGAGACTCCTTGAGGGGTGTTTTTTTTGGGGGGGGTCCCCCCCATTTTGGGTTTGAAGACCCCCCCTCCTCCGACCCCCAAATCTCCTTGAGGGGTCTCCCCCTCCCCCATCCTTGGGGGTCCCCGCTCCCCTCTCCCATTTCCTCCATTTTTGGGTGGGGGGGACCCCATTTTTTTGTGTCCCCCCCCATTTTAGGGACCCCCCATTCCCTGTCCCCCCCCCCATTTTAGAGACCCCCCATTCCCTGTCCCCCCCCCCAATTTTAGGGACCCCCCCATTCCCTGTCCCCCCCCCCAATTTTAGGGACCCCCCCATTCCCTGTCCCCCCCCCAATTTTAGGGACCCCCCCATTCCCTGTCCCCCCCCCCCATTTTAGGGACCCCCCCATTCTCTGTCGCCCCCTCCCCTCATTGGGTGGTCCCGGGGGGGGTTCAGGGGGGGGGCTCGGAAGGAAACGGGGAGGGGGGGGGTTGGAGGGGCTCTGGGGGGGATTTTGGGGGGCTGGGGGTGATGGGGGGGTTCGGGGGAGGGTTTGGGGGGGCTGGGGGTGTTTGGGGGGTCTGGGGGTGTCTGGGGGGGGGTTCGGGGGGGTCTGGGGGTGACAGGGGGGGCTCGAGGGTGTCCGGGGGGGGGGGTTTGGGGGGGACCAGGGTGGGTTTTGGGGGGGCTGGGGGTGTCTGGGGGGTCTGGGGGTGTCCGGGGGGGGAAGTTGGGGGGACCAGGTGGGTTTGGGGGGGCTGGGGTGTTTTGGGGGGCTGGGGGTGTCCGGGGGGGTTCGGGGGGGGACCAGGGTGGGTTTGGGGGGTCTGGGGGTGTTTGGGGGGGCTGGGGGTGTCTGGGGGGTCTGGGGTGTCCGGGGGGGTTCGGGGGGGACCAGGGTGGGTTTGGGGGGGTCTGGGGGTGTCCGGGGGGGCTCGGGGGTGTTCGAGGGTGGGTTTGGGGGGTCTGGGGTGACCGGGGGGCGTTCGGGGGTGTCCGGGGGGGTTCGGGGGGGACCAGGGTGGGTTTGAGGTGGTCGGGGGTGTCTGGGGGGCTCGGGGGGGACCAGAGTGGGTTTGGGGGGGCTGGGGTGGGTTTGGGGGGGTCTGGGGGGTGACAGGGGGGGCTCGAGGGTGTCCGGGGGGGGGGGGGGTTCGGGGGGGACCAGGGTGGGTTTGGGGGGTCTGGGGGGGCTGCAGAAGGACCGATGGAGGGGATTGGGGGGGATAGGACAGGGGGGGCGTCTTTGAGGTGGTCGGGGGGGTCCGGGGGGTGTTTTTGGGGGGTCTGGGGGGGCTGCAGAAGGACCGATGGGGGGGATAGGACAGGGGGGGTGTCTTTGAGGTGGTCGGGGGGGTCCGGGGGTGACCGGGGGTGGGTTTGGTGGCTCTGGGGGTGTTTTTGGGGGGTCCAGGGGTGTTTTTGGGGGGTCTGGGGGGGCTGCAAAAGGACCGATGGAGGGGATTGGGGGGGATAGGACAGGGGGGGGCGTCTTTGAGGTGGTCGGGGGGGTCCGGGGGTGACCGGGGGTGGGTTTGGTGGCTCTGGGGGTGTTTTTGGGGGGTCCAGGGGTGTTTTTGGGGGGTCTGGGGGAGCTGCAAAAGGACCGATGGAGGGGATTGGGGGGGATAGGACAGGGGGGGCGTCTTTGAGGTGGTCGGGGGGGTCCGGGGGTGACCGGGGGTGGGTTTGGTGGCTCTGGGGGTGTTTTTGGGGGGTCCAGGGGTGTTTTTGGGGGGTCTGGGGGAGCTGCAAAAGGACCGATGGAGGGGATGGGGGGGATAGGACAGGGGGGGCGTCTTTGAGGTGGTCGGGGGGGTCCGGGGGTGTTTTTGGGGGGTCTGGGGGTGATTGGGGTGGGTTTGGGGGGTCTGGGGGGGCTGCAGAAGGACCGATGGGGGGGATAGGACAGGGGGGGCGTCTTTGAGGTGGTCGGGGGGGTCCGGGGGTGACCGGGGGTGGGTTTGGTGGCTCTGGGGGTGTTTTTGGGGGGTCTGGGGAGCTGCAAAAGGACCGATGGAGGGGATTGGGGGGGATAGGACAGGGGGGGTGTCTTTGAGGTGGTCGGGGGGGTCCGGGGGTGACCGGGGGGGGAAGGGGGGGGTGCAGCGGGAGCCGCGTGTGTTTCGTATCTGTCTGGTCTCGGTGGAATTATGAAAAATTCGCCCATCGACAGCGCGGCTCAGGCTCGATTAGGGCAGATGGGACATGACAGCCCCCGATCAATACGGCCCGGCCGCCCAAGTGTCAAGTAATGAATCAATTTCGACTAAATTTTCCATTTTTCAGGGCCGTTCGCCGAGAGAAGAATATCCTCTTTTGTAAAGATATTATTATCGATTGCGGCGGCAATTTGACATCAGGGGTAGTTAATTCCACTCAGAATAAAATTGAAAACACTTGAGAGCGGGGAGGAGAGGGAGAGACAAAGGATGGGGGGGGGGGGGGGAGAAGGGGAAAGGGGGGGAAGGGGAAGGGGAAAAGGGGGAGGGGGGGGACGGATGGGAGAAAGGGGGGAAAAAAGGGGGAAAAAAGGGGAAAAAAGGGGGGAAAAAAGGGGGAAAAGGGGGGAAAATGGGGGGAAAATGGGAGGGGAAAGGGGGGAAAAAGGGATGAAGGGGATGGAGGGATAAGGGGATAAAGGGGTGAGGGGGATAAAGGGGGGATAAGGGGGGGATTGGGGGGTAAGGGGGGGAATGGAGGATTTGGGATAAAGAGGGATAAAGGGGGGATAAGGGGGGATAACGGGATAAGGGGGTGATGGAAGGTTAAGGGGGGATTGGGGGGTAAGGGGGAACGGAGGGATTTGGGATAAAAAGGGGGATAAAAGGGGGATACTGGGATAAGGGGGTGATGGAGGGTTAAGGGGGGATTGGAGGGTGAGGGGGAGATGGAGGGATTTGGGATAAAAAGGGGGATAAAAGGGGGATAAAGGGGGATAACGGGATAAGGGGGTGATGGAGGGTTAAGGGGGGATTGGGGGGTGAGGGGGGAATGAAGGGATTTGGGATAAAAAGGGGGATAAAGGGGGGATAAAGGGGGATAACGGGATAAGGGGGTGATGGAAGGTTAAGGGGGGATTGGGGGTAAGGGGGGAACGGAGGGATTTGGGATAAAAAGGGGGATAAAAGGGGGATACTGGGATAAGGGGGTGATGGAGGGTTAAGGGGGGATTGGGGGGTAAGGGGGGAACGGAGGGATTTGGGATAAAAAGGGGGATAAAAGGGGGATAAAGGGGGATAACGGGATAAGGGGGTGATGGAGGGTTAAGGGGGGGATTGGAGGGTGAGGGGGAGATGGAGGGATTTGGGATAAAAAGGGGGATAAAAGGGGGATAAAGGGGGATAACGGGATAAGGGGGTGATGAGGGGTTAAGGGGGGATTGGGGGGTGAGGGGGGAATGAAGGGATTTGGGATAAAAAGGGGGATAAAGGGGGGATAAAGGGGGATAACGGGATAAGGGGGTGATGGAAGGTTAAGGGGGGATTGGGGGGTAAGGGGGGAACGGAGGGATTTGGGATAAAAAGGGGGATAAAGGGGGGATAAAGGGGGATAACGGGATAAGGGGGTGATGGAGGGTTAAGGGGGGATTGGAGGGTGAGGGGGAGATGGAGGGATTTGGATAAAAAGGGGGATAAAAAGGGGATAAAGGGGGATACCGGGATAAGGGGGGGATGGAGGGTTAAGGGGGATTGGGGATAAAAGGGGAGGATAAAGGGGGATACAGGGATAAGGGGCGAGTGGAGGGATTGGGATAAGGGGGATAAAAGGGGGGATAAAAAGGGGGATAAAGGTATAAGGGGGTGAGGGAGGGATTGGGGGGATAAAGGGGGATAAGGGGGCTAAATGGGATATAAGGGGGATAAAATGGGATAAAATGGGATAAAGGGGTGACACAGGGATAAGGGGGTGAGGGAGAGATTGGGGGGATAAAAGGGGGGACAAAATGGATAAAGGGGGGCTAAAATGGGATAAAATGGGATAAGGGGGGATAAAATGGGATAAAGAGGGGATAAAATGGGAAAAAATTGGATTAAAATGGGATAAAGGGGGACAGAGGGAAAAGGGGGTGAAGGAGGGATTGGGGGGTGATTTAAAAGTTGGGGTTGGGGGTGGTAAAGGAAATAAAAGAGGGATAAAGGGGGGGATAAACCGGGATAAGGGGGGGAGGGAGGGGTGAGAGGTGGATAAGGGGGGGACAAGAGGGATAAGGGGGGGACAAGAGGGATGAGGGGGGGGACAAGAGGGATGAGGGGGTGAGGGGGGGGAGATCCAATCCCCAAATCCCGCCTCATTCCTGTCCCGCATCCCAAATATCCCACATCCCGCGGGGCCGGGGGTGTTGGGATTCTGGATGCCGAGGCTTTGGAGAGCCGGGGTTGGGGGTGTCGGGATTTGGGATGTCGGGATTTGGGGGTCGGGATTTGGGATGTCGGGATTTGGGATGTCGGGATTTGGGATGTTGGGATTTGGGATTCTCGGGATTCTGGAATGCCGGGATTTGGGATTCTCGGGATTCTGGAATGCCGGGATTTGGGATTCTCGGGATTCTCGGGATTCTGGAATGCCGGGATTTGGGATTCTCGGGATTCTCGG